>WIDE01000039.1:6308-278875 GCA_015039315.1 Clavulina sp. PMI_390
GTACTATTCATCAGATAAATGCTTGGTCACCGAAAAATCAAACGCGCCGTATACCTCGAGCCCGCGACGATCAACTCGTTGTCCGTGTCAACGACCAGTATGTGAGGTGCGGTTGTGGAGTTCTGAAATTGCACCAGTTGGGGGTCCAAATCCTTTCGGGATGCCGCGATCGTTGAAGGAAGTTTGCATATCAGTAAATTATCACCGTGGGTTGGCCCAATGTAGGGCCTAATTCTGAGAGAGTCCCAACCACATATGTTAGCCGCAGATGCCAATGGTACTTGGGAGGTGCAATGAGTTTGGGGCCTCAGGGTCGCCCAAGCAAGCTCATGGTCAAGCAGTAGCTTAAGACGCTCTGCAGAAGTTTGAAGGTTGAACTTTTCCTCATTATCCTCTTTCTCATTTATACCGAGCCAAACGAGGTATTGGAGGGTAATAGAGGAGGAAATAAAGGCAGCCCAGAGTCGACATACCTATAGAGTATTGAGCCGAGAATGGAAGAGATGTGGTATTCAGTTACATTCCGAACATTAGATCGCGTAAATCGAACTTACTGCCCGGCACCTGACGATGTCCACGAAGTCGACTTCGGACAGGATGTTGGTAAGAATGTCTGTAGGCAGAGGTCGACAGCCACCCAACGCCATCTTGAAGGTGGTGGCAGAGAGAGGAGGGTCTGGGTCTGGGCAGCCTTGGCCGGCGCCGCGCGAGAATCAGACCGATGCCCGGTCAGACGCCCGCACTCAACACCGACGACGGGGCACATCGCCACAGCAATAAAAAAAAGCCAAAATCGGTCTGATACAGTCAAATTTAGAGTTGAAATAAATTTCCATAACATTCAGAGCTCAGCAGGCAAATACAGCACTGTCAATGGACAACGCTCGTTGGCGCTCAAAATGTCAGCACATCTGCTTTCGTTGCCATTGGCGCCCCAGAAGCATCGTAATTAGTCTAAACATGCGGGTGATCTTGGGGTTAGCGTCGGTGTTGTTGGGTAGGGTGACATGCACTTGCCTGTACGACTAAAATTCTCTCGGTATCCATGTCCATTTCAAGACCATCAGCGGCCCATTTGCGATCGCGCATCTCATTGACAACGAACGGGAGCTGGGCAGTAAGCGGCCAGTCCTTGAATGCCCATATACGCGGAGTAGCATATCGCCCAATAACGAGCGGGACCGTCTTGACGGTATGTTGTTGCGGTACAAGACGAATGATCGGGAGCTTAATATTCTTCATTGAGAGAGGAGCGCTGGAGGACCGACTTGTGGCGTTATAATTGGGCCCCAAGGTCGGTTGTTGGCCGGGCAGAGGCCCTGATGGTTCAGTATCTGGAGCGTCCCCAGGTACAACGTCAGGGGGCCACGATGACGGCGCATCCAGCCAGGAGCGCCGCACCCTATCTGGATTGAAGTCCAACACGCTCAATCCCCAATACGAACGTGCACCATATGGTGAGATGCCGATACTCTCTTCTTCATCAGAGTCGTCATATTCTTGTCCAGTTCCATTTGATACATCGTCTCTTTGCCGCACCGTCCCTATCTTGCTCGCAACGACTATTCGCCATCCATGAGGGTACCAACAATTTCCCCAGCGCATATCGACGGAGTTGCCATGGAGTAGCGCTGCCCCTCGGGGGCCCCATTGCTCCCAAGGAATCCAGTCCAGGCCGTCCGGATACTCCTTAAGGAGCGTACTTGCCCGTGTGACAAAAACATACCCGTATGGGAAATCGCTTGGTGTCCAGAGTTCATGAGGAATGTACGTTTCAATGATGAGAGCGCATAAGCGGTCATCATCCGCGGGCCTAAAAGGCTTCGGTATGAATAAGGGGGTTTCGATTGGTCGCACGTTCATCGATTCGGCGCGTACATGCGCCTGCCGCTGGTAATCCAGGATTTCGGTCTCTCGCTCGCCACGAGCCCAGACACTCCGGTTGGTCAGGCTCGAGCAGCAGGTGAACTCAACATGGAGGTTGTCGTTCAATGTAGGGAGAAAGAAAGTGCGAAGAAGGCGAGGTCTCGGAATGCCATCGCTGTCGATCGGAAGAGGTGAACTTCGAGCGAAAGAGTAGACTTGCACGGTGGCCGAGGTTCGTCCGCTAGAAAGTATTCTCGTAACTGGAACCATGAATTCTGTCGGGGAGAGGAGGGATAGATCTGTGTAGATATGGCCATCATGGTGCTCCAATCGTAGCCTCTTTTGTTGCTTGTCAACATCGATCTATAGTGGAGAATGCATTCTCTGCTCACAAAAATTAGTTCCCCAGTTGTCCAATTCCACACTATCACGACAGATGCGACTGGAGGCCCTGTGCGTGGAAGTTGGTGAGCATGAAGTGGTAGATTGCTATTATGCATCTCCACTAGCACAAGGTTCCCGATGATCATTGTGCGGACTGTGTTCAGTGGTGATCCCGAAGGGAACTTGAGCAGGTCGCCAGTGTCAAGCATTGGTTGCGCGGCTAAAGGATGATCAAGCTTTGGGTCATGTAGCCATCTAAGGTGGAATATCTTGCGAGCACGAGTAGCGTCGTCCTTCCTATGAGGACCTTCACATCATCAGCACCACGTACAAGGAGAGCAATAGAGAAGCGAGAAATGAATAATCACACGCAAACGAACATATACGCACCTGGACTCACAGATGAAGAGCTCGTTATCTGCATCAAAGAAACAATCCTCAAATCGACGCCCAGATGGATCGAGCCATTCGCTCCCCCTCGCGCTACGGTCCTGTATCTCTGATACTCCAGGATAGATTGTCTCGCCTAAACTTAGCTTCTCGCCGCTCAACACTGACCCTAGGCGATCATATGTCATTGCCATTCCCTGCCCGGAGCCTCTCGCACGCTCAATAGCATCGACTCCAGCAAATCTCATGCGGTCTTCAGGGTCCACATCGAAAGAGTCATGCATTCGGAACTTCATCGAGGTCCAGGCTGACTCTAGGGCAAGGAGCGAGGATAGCCGGTCTGCAGCCGCTCGGGGATGAAAAGAGCGATCTCCATCTACCTTACTGTGGATCCCCAGGGAGACGATGTACCGAAGAAGAGACGAATGGCTGATGATATCGTGCCACAGACGACAGACCTACAAACCACGCAATGCAAAGCTCAAGAGTCAGTAAAGACTTATAAGAAAGAGGCAAAGACTATCGCGAACCCCTCGACATCGTGTTATCTGCTTGTACTCAAGCTCCTGCAGTATGTTGAGTAGAAGGTCCGGGGGAAATTGGTTGAGAACACCCATCGCAGAACGATCCGTGACTCGTCGCACGCTAGGAGCTTCGTGACGAGTCATCAATGTCACAGGCCGTCGCACGTCCTTTCCAACTGAAGAGAAGATACGTGGCATAATAGGCCGATATTCATGTAATATGGTATTTATTGTCTCGAGCTGAGCCCGTGGAGGTGAGAGTTTGAGCTGACTATTCTCGGCCAGCGAAGCAATATGTGACCAAAGTGTACAGGGCTCGGACGAGAATCAGGCAGTGGTGATACATGAATACAAGAGAAAGAGAAAGTAATGATACAGAGATCCACAAGTAAGGTGCGACAGAAACTAAAAAAAAACTGCTGGCGATAGTAATCGTAACAAATCTATACAAGTCGCTGAAGCCTTGCAAGTGCAAACGAAGCGCGAAAGACAACAACACATGTGCAGACGGGTATGCATGGGTGAAGAGGCGACAATGAGCACGGAAAAATAGGAAGGACAGCAGTGAGACATGTGTAGATGGAGTGGAAGAAGACCCTGTGCCCAAACAAGACCAATAATAGTGTGCGATGGAGGGAGTTGAGCGGACCAAAGTGCGGAGAAGAAAGCAAGTGAAAGGAACGGCAAGGTGCCAAAATACAGGTGGGAAACAACAGAGGGTGAAGGGAAAAAGTGGCCAAACGACGAAAGGGAAGAGCGAGACACACAAATGACGAACAAAATAGTCCGACGTGCGAAAAGCAGACGACATAGCGTGCACATGACACAAGAGGCGGGGTTCAAAATGGATAATAGTACCCACTCATACCCGCTGCTCCCATACTCTCTCTCCTGCCATCTCGCATTAACCGCATCGCATTCTCGCTCTCGAAACGCATCAGCTGCTGCGCGACGTCGGCGAAAGTATCTTCCCCACCAGAGTAGATATCGGCATAGTTGGGGACGCAAGGTGCTGCTTGATGCAGAGCGGATTGCAATGAAGCTTGTGCGTCAAACGGGTAGGGAGGATCGACACTGTGTGAGGTCGAAGGATAAGAGGACGGCAGAAGAGTAAGGGGAAGATCGGAGGTGGTGGAGGGGTAGGTGATATGAGTCGGAGTGTTCTCGATTTTGCTGACTCCGCTATTCTCGGCCGTACGGGCTGTTGGATTGTCGTATATCGAGTCGAGCAAGGAAGGAAGGGTGCTATCCCACGACGCTGTTGAAATGGGGGAGGGGGTGCCAGACTGTGAGGGCTCAGCTTGAGCGGGGAGTTCGGGAGCAAAAGATTTGGGGGAGACATTGCCAGACGACATCGCTGGAGAAGACGAGCGAGACGAAGCGAAAGATGATGCCACGAGCGTCGCGCTCGAGTGAGTGCTCGAGCTGTCGGCCCGCGACAACGGAAGTGAAGCAGGAGCAGATGGAGAGTAATCCTTGGGGAAGAACTCGTGGTCTGGTTCGTGGTACATTCGATCCTCATCCTCATCCATGTCAACGTCCTGTTCGCCAGCATCGTCATCGTCATAACTCTTATCCACGTCCGAGTCATCCCCACTCTCCGCATCGTCCCCCTCGCCACCCATGCTGATGAGCGAGTCGCCTTCTAACTCAATGATACTACGGAGCATAACGGTTGCGCGTGTCGCTGCAGCACGCCTGCTGGGGCGTGTAGGAGCCTCCAGGATAGACGTGCTCTCCTCCTGTACTAGCTCGTTGGCGTACATGTCGTCCTCCGATTCGTACTCGTACTGTCGGAAGAGAGACGGCCGGCGTCGACGGGGTGCGGTACGACGCAGGCTAGGAATGTTGGTCGAGGAGGAATCTTCACTAGTGTAAGAGGAGGAAGAGGTAGTCGCGAAGGCTTTATTAAGCTCGGCGATTATGGTTTTGGTCGTAGCCTTACGGCGTGTACGAGGGGTATTGTCGGTGGAGGCGGGGAGGCTGGCGCCATGCTTCACTTTCATGTGCTTGCGGAGAACATCTTTCCGTTTGAATGCCCTGATGCGAGTAGAACGGAGGCGAGGAGGAATAGAGGGAGCGAAAGAGAGGTTCGAGAGAAGAGGGTAGGATGACGATGTCAGCTCGGGTGAAAAA
The DNA here is from genome assembly GCA_015039315.1 of Clavulina sp. PMI_390. NCBI lineage: Eukaryota > Fungi > Basidiomycota > Agaricomycetes > Cantharellales > Hydnaceae > Clavulina > Clavulina sp. PMI_390. The sequence continues at coordinate 11,609 of WIDE01000039.1, forward strand.
AGATAATGAAGGGTGAGAAGCATACGAGGGAAGGGAAACGAACCTGGGACCTTCACTTGTGGTAGGACACTGCTCGCAAATAAACATCTTCTTGAGGTTAAGATGCTGCTCAACGACGTGTCGTGAGCGTACTGACGGGTCACGGAACGCGCTCGAGCACATTGGGCAGCCATAGGGGGTCGCACCAGAACTACGGACAGTGAGAAAGGGTGAGTTCGCGGCGCACGCCTATTAGGGGTCTACAACGACACACTGAATATTGGAATGTGTCTTGAGCGCGCTTTTTTGGGAGAACCGGGACTCGCAGCCAGGAAATTTGCAGATGAATGGCCTGATGAGTCCAGAGATGAGAGGGGGAGGAACGTGGCGAAATGGGATTTCGTCAGTAGGAGCATGGGAGGGGTTCTTGGGAGCTTTGTGGATGGGAACCTACTTGGAGCCAGAATGAGATCGCATATGTCGCGCCATATCGCTTGGCCGACATAAAACTTTCCCGCACTCCTTACATTTCCGTAGCTTCAAGGCGCGAGTTAGACTAAGACGTTCATGGGGCAAGGGAAGGAGTAGAGTGCCAGTGAGGCAACGTACAGAAATATTCCATTCCTCCTTTGTCATCCCAGCGGGAAGCACTTCTGTTCTTCTGACGGGTGCCATGGAATATAACGTGTAGGCTGGGCAATTGCTCGTTGATCGAAGCTGTCGGAAGGTCCGAGATGATGTGGACGGAATTTGAAAGTAGTAGGTGCCAAATTGTTGGAGTGGTTGGAAATGGGACAAGAGGCCGGCCTATGTCCACGAGCAAAAAGGGTTGTAAGAACGCTGGTAGATTGGTTTCAATGAAGTGGTGGGGGAGTACGGCCGCGCGATGGAAAACGGGAGGTGAAACGGTGAACGTTGGGAGTAGGAGATGGGTAGTTACGCTACCCCGTGCACTCTCTTTATGTCGAGAGGACCTCAGACAAGGAGAAAGATAACTATGTGGAAACTCCGCGGATCGAGGGCGGATCTATTCTCCAATATTCAGGATGCGATCTGCTGCTTCCCCCGGTCTCCAAGTTTGTGATTTAATATTCAACCTGGGGCTGGAATGGAAGAAAGGGTGCTAAATGAATAAATGCATATTGGAACGAGCCCCCAGCAGATTTATTGAACACGATCGGTTGGTTGGACGAGTCGGTTGATAGGGGGGAAGCAAATTTGGTATCAAAAAGTAGGCGTACCCTTAACTCCGCCGCGGGCCCTAAACTAGAACCAGCCATAACCGCCTTCAGCAAGGAAATTTCGCGTCTTGTCCTTCACGCTAGGGTGAGTAACAGGACGGGCGATCGCAAAAAGGCGCAGGAGTAGTGATTCGCCCCTCGCCAACCTGTCGTCTACGCCGCCCGTCTATTCGAAGGCAACTCCTTGCATATGAAGCGGTTCTCATCCAGGGGTACACTGGCGCGCAATGCCAAATGGGGGACACAAGGCAGAGATACCACCGGTTCCGCCAACTTCCACGGTGTCTAATTTGGCACTCAGGTTACATCCCCCCCTCTGGAGGCAAAATATTCAGCCAAGCGTAGCCCTTCGCGATGCGTAACTCACCTTGATTAGGAAGGCGCCTCGAGAGGCAGATTGACCAGAACTCGTTGAAAAAGACCATTCCCAAAAAGGACTTTTTGCTTCCGTCAAGGGTTGATGGAGTTAGTCGGAGAATCCGGTTTGTCTTAGTCTACATATTCCTTTCAAGGACATCCCTGCATAGCCCGCATGTTATTGGAGCGGTATTTGTTGAAGAATTTTCCCCGAACGAAGCGTGAACGGCTCGCGCGCTTGTGATTGGAACGATTTTTGGGGAGGATCGCTGCAAATAACTGTTATTGACAGAATGCCTGCGCCTGAAATTGTGGCTCTCAAGGCAAAGACGCGCGCATCCAATTTCGGGAATATTATGACGGCATAGTGACCGGATATGATAATCAAGGGGCTCGTATCCAAAGTTGTTGAGAGGAGTGCCTGTGTCTCACGAGCAGGCACGTGACTTTGTTTTGGCCCAATATGGGAAAAATGAATTAGGCTGGGTTCACCTCCTTGTCTCCTTGTCGTTAAACCCTCTAGGAGGGGTTTAACTGAACAAAGAAGGGCATCCACAACTAGCTATCCGCAAGTGCTGGCTAGGATCGGCTAGGATATTATATGTAAACAAATCATGAGTTCTATCATAACACGATTACCGACGTGGAGTGAGCTCCTTGCACAAGAACGCCGGCTCAGGAGATTGGGAACCCGCTGAGTTCTGAAGAAGGCGTCCTTGTAGAGCCATCGGTACTTATATAACTGTTTGAATGCATACTGGGGGCGAATCGCTATCCGTCTTCCACGGTGGAAGCTGTGAAGGAAAGGCAGTTCAGCTGTCCATCAACCTGAACTCCTCTTTCGGCTAGGTGGTCAGCCACAGGAGAAGCCCAGGAAAGCCTCCACCCCCCGAGAGATCGCCGACAAATCGAGGCCAGGGCACCATGGTAAGATTGCCTCTACCTGTAGTAGACCGTCGAGTCAAAGGGAAGTTCCCTTTCCCATTGCAAAGGTTTGGAGCATAAAGCCCTCATAATCTCGCCGTGCAAACAATTCTAGTCATGAGAAAGGCAAATTTGGGGAAATGCTTACGTTAAAGGATGATACAACGATCAAACACCAGCGGCCCATGTGGCATTTGCCAATAGCTCAATGGCTCTGACCCTCAAATTCACAGCGGATGTTTCAGGAAATATTCAGGCAAATCTTCGGCATAGGATGGGTGTGCGGGAAAGTACGGGTAGTAGTCTGGTCATAGGTCAAGAATTTGGTCGCGGATCTGAGATTATTGACGGCGATGTGGAACACCAGATCCAGCGTCTAGGATGAAGTACAAGCTGAATTGAAAACATGGCCGAGACTCTTCATAGGTCAGCATATATAGCAAGGCCTTATGATTAGTGGCCGGAGTCAGGTGAGGGTTCCTGGAGCAAGTGGCGACCGCTTGACGCTCGACTGTATAGCCTTTCTCTGTAGAGATGGTCTCAAGTAGGATCAACCATCATTCCCGAGATATATGAGATCCCGGCGCGTCATGTGTGGGGACACAATGGTGGAAGTTCGAGTGGGGCAATCTCCTCTATTCACGGTGGCAAAGGAGCACAATGATGTCCGGGCGAGATGCATTCATTAGCATAGGATATACAGATATATTAGATGCTACATATGAGGAGCATAGTGAGATACTGTGTGATGATGGACGAAGAGGAGCGGCTGTACCTGATTAACTACGACACGAACTTGGGGGCGAATGAGGGATATATGACGAATGCAACATCAGAAGAGATCTGTTGTGATGGTGAGATTTCACTCTCGAACACATATTAAGAAAGAAACCAGCGCACTATGACTTTTGGCTCTCGGCCTCCGCCGCAAGCTGCTCAGCAGCAGCCGTTTCTTCCCTCACAACCTCCAAACCGGGAAGTCCGAGCTGAACGCCCTGAGCTTCCGTGCCAAATAGAGCACTCGAAATCTCGTCTTTCCTGTTGGATCCATAGCCCAACTCGAAACGCGTTCCGTAGTACTGCGAGTCACGCGAGTCGGTGACTTCTGCTTTGGAGTTGCTCATGCGAGTATAGAGGTCCTTCATGGAGACGCGGTAGACACCCTGGTCGGAGCCGTTGGAAACTTCGGGTGCAAACGCGTTGATGATGGCCATGTCGAGGTTCTCGGGGGTGATGAAGTGCTTGGCTTGGTGGTGCAGCGAAATCATGAGCCGCAGTTTTGCGTCGGGCAAAGTCTGCGACGGCGCCTGAGACTTTTGATTTTGGGTGCTACGAGACGCATGGAGTAAACGTCTGGTGGCAGTCCCAGTGCTGGTGGACCAAGCTCGTCGTGCCACAGCGAGTGACTGCATTCTTGTGGCGTGGGTTGTTTGGTTTTTGCCAGGCGTGGGAAGTTTTCGAGGGAGGCTAGCCTAAGCGCCGTTACAGTTCTTGCCTTCACTCGGTCCCCGTTCTTTCCTCCCCCCTCTCCCCCTAAAATGAGGTATATCAATCTCGAATCGAATTTCTGGTTTTGATGCTGATGATACTGTTTCTAGTCACCGTAAGGTTTGTAACGCGTCAGATCGACTGTTTCTTGAATTTCAGCCTACTCAAAACTGCAATCGGGGATTGTGACCTATAGTACGAAGCTCCTCGCAATGGTTCGCTCGGGTTCTTGCCCAGGAAGCGTGCCGCTCGTCATCGCGGCAAGGTCAAGTCCTTCCCCAAGGTGAGTATCGCTGTTGTTGGGTCCTAAATTGTTTGAGTGCTGAGTGTTGATTGTGTGTTCGTAGGATGACCCCAAGAAGCCCGTCCACTTGACTGCCTCCATGGGCTACAAGGCTGGTATGACCCACGTCGTTCGTGATCTTGATCGTCCCGGTTCCAGTGCGTACATCTTTCCTATTAGTTGGCACTGAGTCGTCTATGTTCGTTAAGATTGGAGCTGATGACATCGACTTTGCGCCATAACAGAGATGCACAAGCGTGAGGTCGTCGAGGCGGTCACCATTATTGAAACTCCTCCCTTGATTGTTGTTGGTGTTGTCGGCTACGTCGAGACTCCCCGTGGCCTGCGCACCCTCACCACCGTCTGGGCCTCCCACCTTTCCGACGAGCTCAAGCGCCGCTTCTACAAGAACTGGTACCGCTCAAAGAAAAAGGCGTTCACCCGCTACGCCAAGAAGCATGCCGAGGATGGTGGCAAATCCATCTCCCGCGAGCTCGAGCGCATCCGCAAGTACTGCACTGTCGTCCGTGTCCTCGCCCACACCCAGATCCGCAAGACTGGCCTCAAGCAAAAGAAGGCGCACTTGATGGAGATCCAGGTGAACGGCGGGAGCGTGGCCGACAAGGTCTCGTACGCCCAGGGCTTGTTCGAGAAGCCCGTGGAGATCAACTCCGTCTTCGAGCAGGACGAGGTGATCGATGTCATTGCTGTGACCAAGGGTCATGGGTTCGAGGGTGTTACCCACAGGTGGGGCACCACCCGTCTGCCTCGCAAGACCCACAAGGGTCTCCGCAAGGTCGCCTGTATCGGTGCCTGGCATCCCAGCAAGGTCATGTTCTCCGTCGCTCGTGCCGGTCAAAGTACGTATTCTCGCATTTTGATCGTGCTGTTCCTGGTCAGTTTACTCATTATCTCATCTCCCATCACTACTTTGCAGACGGTTACCATCACCGTACTGAGCTCAACAAGAAGATCTACCGCATCGGTTCCGGCGCTGACGAGAAGAACGGTACCACTGAGGCCGACCCCACCACCAAGAGCATCAACCCTGTTGGTGGCTTCCCTCACTACGGTATCGTCAAGAACGACTTTGTCATGCTCAAGGGCTCGATACCCGGCACCAAAAAGCGCATCATCACTCTCCGCAAGAGCTTGATGGTCCACACCAGCCGACGGGATCTTGAGAAGGTTCAGCTCAAGTTCATCGATACCAGCTCCAAGTTCGGTGTAAGTCTTCGCTGTTGCCGGCCCTGTGCATGCGATCAAAAAGCTAATATTTATCTTCAAATAGCATGGTGCCTTCCAAACCATCGAGGAGAAGCACCAATTCATGGGCCTCACCAAGGCTCGTTCGTAATTGTGTGCTGGTCGAGTTTTGTTTCCTTCTATTCCCTGTGTTGCTACGCTGTCCCATTTCCTTCTTTTCCCTTCATGTTCTACGCCGCTCCTAAAGCGCGCCATGTCGTACATATGCCTGTATGCATGCTTCACTCCACTCTTGGAAGATTGAAGAATCTTGTCTGTGTGACTTCCGAAGCGCCGGTTCAACAGAACACTGCTTTCAGAAATTCAGAGCTCGACCCGACATGAAAGTCGTCATCCCAGACCAAGTACTTCTCGATATTCTTCAGTGTGTTGACTTCTATGCGATTGTAAGGTCCCGTGCTGTGAGTCATGATTGTTTAGACAGAAGAACCCAGCTGCAACGGTTTGGTTGTGTAACATGGTTGCATCGCTTTCTGCCTCTTGTCCCTCCTCGACAGGTTTGTCGGCAATGGAACATTGCTATCTCGTCTTCGATTGCTCTACAATATATCGTCTGGCTTGGGATACTTGGAAAGGAGGACGGGGATGAGACATTCGTACCACAGTCATCTGTCGATCGCCTGAAAATCTTGCTAGAGCAGGCAGCTGCTTGGGCTAATCTGTCCCCTCGCCGACTTGACGATTCCGTTACAATCGAGCGAAAGATCTCCACGAAGCTACTTAGGGACGATGGTCTTGCGTACCACTGTCTCGATTACAATCCGAACCAATCTCCAGAGACGCTGCCACGGCAAGCACTGGTTGTGAAAACCTTGCCTTCCATAATCTCCGAACAGGAATTCGTTTCGGAGACACAGGCAAGCTTCTTTGACGATCGACGTATCGAGAAATTCTCGTGGGATCATACTCATAACGGGCTTCAAGTCTTTATTGTGTCGTGCGTTATGTCGCTAGCATCATCATGACCCGAATTCACGTTCTGACGATTAAACCTCTATACCGAATATGAAGAACTATTCACAATACCGTCCAATATGTGATGCGGTTCTTTACCTCCTCGACGCCAGGAAGCCCCCATCCTTCCGCTAAGAAGCCAGTCGTCTTTGCATCTGACCTCCAACTCACTCCTGAGAGGTCAGGATATTATGTTGCTCAGACCACTATCTATGGCCACCTTATCTTGCTAGAAATCCGGGCCCTAACTCAGGAGTTTACACCTCCCCCCTCTGTGAGCTTCATTGTCTGGGACTGGGTCGCTGGCGTCTTAATTGCGGTTAGTCCTCTGAATACAACCTCGATTATGATAGCTCCCCACAAAATCTAACTGACCCTGGCCAATCTTCGGTATCTCTAGAATCTTAGGATCACGAACATCTCCGTCGGAGAGTCGTATGTGTGTCGTCTAGTGGGATCCTCGTCGTTGGTTCTCGTCCACCATGTCCCACCACGTTCTCCCCGCTTCTCAATCAAGATTAAAGTCTACGACCTTCCAAAGTGCCAAGCCCCTGACGTCACACCAGTTCTTCGACGCACCTTCCTGCTGCCTGAGATGCATGGATGGTCGTCATTCCAGCTTGCTTTCCGAACACCTGAAATGGAAGCAGCCTCCCGTCTGTCCCGTCCAGAGAAAGGCAGTGCATCTGAGCTCACCCCTCGTGCTAAAAGCTTGAAACCATTCCATCCTTCTGAATCAGAGCAATTATGCCAGATTGAGCTGACTATCAATGGCCAATACCAGTATACCTGGCAATTCATTTTCCTTCACAGCACCTTGCTCCAATCCTACGACACTGACGTTGTCGCATGGGAGGACTGGGGCGCCTCCACTTCCGCGTGCTTTTATGGTAGCAGCGGATGGGCTGGAATCCCTATTCAAGCGATTTTTGGCTCTCGCCTGGCTCGTTTCCGATACTTGACGCTGCCACAAAATGGTGAGACTCCCCTAGATCGCCGGAGCGCAGGTCAAGCAGCAATTGCACTGGAAGTTTTCGATTTTAGCCCTGCTCGAGTGAGGCGCTCGACACGGCCCGAATCCTGGCCTCGAGAGGCTAAGGCACCAGTCATGGAGCAGTCAGGATCTGTGTACCACACACATGGAAGTGGTCCCACTCTCTGGGTATCAAATTCCCCCATCGATATGCCATTCGTAAAAACACCTGTTTCTGCGGGTCTGCCCTACACCGTTACTATACTGACAAAGCCTGAATGGCAAGACTCAAGTATTCAAGTCACCGAAATTTTGATGGACTCTGAGAGGATTATTCTTTTGAAGAAACAGGTACGAACTCCTTTCGTTTCGTTTGGTCCTCTTGAATCACTTCACAATTATCATTGCAGAATTTTGGCCAGGAAGCTTATACAACAGAGTTGATGACATTTTGATCACCAAATTCTACCGCGTCAATCGTCCCTCGCGGGTCGCTAATTCTGATAAAGACGAAGCAGAAATCATGGCGTTCTGATGACACTTTGGAGCGCTAAGGCGCATCGCATGTCCCAGCCCCTCTTCATCAATGTAGATATATCTGCAAGGGTCAAATTCATCTGCTATGAAAATATTACGTCTTTTTTGAATCAGTCTCTGAGTTGGCAAGCTTGGATCCAGCAATAAACGGATTACAACGTTCGAAATAGCCTGGCAACTCGACGTGGTTTTGCTCCCAAGAGTAAAATGAGCGACGTCAGAGTTTGTGAATTACTCAGAGGCCAGCGCCAAACCTGATGGAGAAGCTTAAGTATCGTATGTTGATGTAATGAAATTGGAAGTGGGGCTCGCACAACGACGAGCAGCAGCCACTTGTCACGAACCGTCACGTGTGACGGGGCTTTGTCATGGACAGCCATGCCCCAACCATTCCAGATCAGGTCTTGATAGAGATTCTCGAGCACGCAAGTTACAAAGAAGTCGTTGCATGTCGTGCAGTACAGCCCAATCTTCGTGTGTTTGGCCAGTGCAGTCCTTAATGCTCCTTGTCAGGTCTGCCGTCATTGGAGAGTTGCGATCGACACCTCTTCGTCTCTCGAGTACCTCGTTTGGCTTGGAATCCACCACAAAGTTGACGGAGACGCATCCTTCTACCCTCGTACTTCCGCTGGGCGACTCGACCAACTACTACAGCATGAGCAGGCATGGTCCACTCTTCGACACCGTCGGTCATGCATCATCCCGCCTGTATTAATCTCGACGAGAGAGCGCATTTGTGGGGATGATTATTTTGAAGCAGCTTCTGAGAGCCCTCCACAAGCTGTCTTCTCCTTGTCATTCTATCGGTTGCCATCAGCCATTGCGAACATCGAGGGAGGGGAAAGGCTCCCAATCCTGAGCAACAAGAATGGCGCATACTCTACTTATATTGACGCAATTACCGATCCAGACAACGAGCTGCTCTTTCTGGTATCCAGGTGCGTCAAAAAAAAAAACCACCAATGGTTGGAGCCCCGGCATTCTCGTTTTGACTTACCCTCTCGACCCTGACAGCCATCATGATTATCAGAAGTTTAGGCTCAAATTTCACCTCCGCTGGATACGAGATACTACAAGAGACCACCCGTATGCACAAGTTCCGATATTGGACAGTGGCACGATCACCGCACGCCAACCTGGACGGACTGCCCTTACACCAAACACCCTCCGAAGCATCGTCATTGGACATCTATTTATATATCAGATGCGTGCCCAACATACAAGTGGATTTTTTCACAGGAGGCATGAGGGAGGCTTTGTCGCCATATTCATTTGGGATTGGACTACTGGCAAACGGCTTGCTGTACGTGGGCTGCGATCTTTGCAGGGTCCCTACCTGGCTGTATCTAACCTGTGCTTTTACAAATTTGACACCAGAAATTATACCTTCCACACACCGAAGGTAGCGTCTATAACCCATTAAGTGTGCTTTCCGAATCATGCTTCGTCATTCCCGAACTGCGATCCAACGCAAGCGGGCGTCTAGTGGGCTCTCGCCTGAGAGTGTATGACTTCTCCGACTCTTCGCCATCATCAGAGGGAGATCTTAATGAGGACGGCCCCATTCCTCGACTGGCGGGGCTATTTGAACTACCAGATGGCGACAATGGTTATGCATCGAATGAAGCATATTGCAGGTCCTATCTCACCAATCGTCGAGTCTGGAATCACTCTATCCCGGATTTTTCGAAAGATTCTGGCCCGAATCCTCCCTCCCTCCCTTCTTTCTCCACAGCCCCCAAACCCTTCTGGAGCAAGGATGGCGACCGGGTGTGCACATTCACGATTCACCTCAATCATCCACAGGTCTTCTACACCATTATAACGTTCGCCAGTACTCTTCTCGCGGCAACAAAGGGCGATGGGCCGAAAACTTATACATGGGATATGTGGGGTGCTTCCGGAGCTGCTTGCATATGGGGCTCTTCGCCCAAAGTGTTCTGGTCCATGTATGGTTATCGCCTCGCTACCGTGAGCAGATATGGCGCTGATTGGTCGGTAGAGGTGCTCGATTTCAATCCAGACCGAGTGCGTCGGCAATCGAGACCAGATTCATGGCCCCGTCTGAGGCTCGCGACTTCCGGGTCTCCGCCGGATATTTGCAAAGGACCTCAGCATCTTGGCTCGTATGATGATGATGCCGAAGATGGAGAAATTCCATACCCATTCGGCAAATGGCCCATCAAAGCTGAACTACCCTTCTTGAGAACAACGATGACTGGTCTAGAGCTCAACGATTTTCAAGTGACAATAGAGATAGACGCAGAGAGATTAGTCCTCCATCAGGTATGAGAATTCTCTATTGCTTGATGAAGCCTTCGAACACCAAATAACGCCGGTTTCTCTTTATGGCAGGCTGGGAGGTTCAGCGAATCAACGGGATTTCTCCCGGGGAAGATCTTAGTCCATAGTTTCTGAGGCAGTTGGTCGCCGTTGTTTTTTCAGCCGCTCAGCAATACCCAGCGAAGACTGTATGGCTCAGGCCTGTATTTGAGATGGTGCAGAGCTGGCGTATGAATGTTGCGCACACCTCTCAAAATTCTTCGACACCAATGGTGCGAAGACAATTTCTCCTGTAGTTTCCATAAGAAATCTTCTCATTTGTTGTCACCTAGTCAGACATGTTCTATAAACAGGCTCTCATACTTTATTGGGTTCGTCGATGGCAAGCAAAACGCGTCATTCACCGCCGAATGGCCTGGGAAAGCCATTTGCATGCACGTTTATGAGCTATGCGAGCTTAGAATGCCTATTCTCGTTCTTCCCAAGTTTGGTGTCTATCGGTACCGTTCGGCTCCGCTACGCCATATCCTGCCCAGGTCCGTCTCCCATGACCGCGGGCTCGTCTGGTTGTGGTTATCATCCTGAGCAAATCTCCTCCGGACTCTCTCCAGAAAGCATACAGTGGCGGCGTATCGGCGTGCATTCCGTAGTCCGACCCTCTACGTCATAGATGTCGGCATTCGAGTAGGAGCGTTTGCACTTTTGCATGTTAGTTGCAAACGTCGTCAGCATTTTAAGTCGGAGGTATACTTTGAGCAAATCTGGCCGCTCAAATCTAGCGTGGACCAGGGCGAGAAAGCTGCCTCACTCGCGCAGGAGTGAATCTGTTCAACGCGAGTCCCTGGGAAGCTAGGGACTTTAATTCCCGTGATAAGGGCCTCGCCGAGGCCGCGGTGAAGTGACTCACCGATACGCATTCTGAGGGTCGCTGGCTCTCACAGCTTCTCTATTTTGACGGGTCGCTCATCCTCCGAGATCATCATTCAGCCACGCCGAAGCTCATCGGAAGTCGGGATGATAACTTTGAACTCAACCAAGCCAATTTGCCATATAAAAAGGGACGCTTGCTCTGGATCGATTCCATACCACTAGTCCCCCACCTCAACGCCTCTTGCACCATCTACAGCGCCTTATCACCATGACTTACAACTTCACCTACACCTTCCCTAATGGCACACGCGTCTTCCCTAATGGCACATTGTTCGATCCGGGTCACTACAAGTATCACACTGCGGATGGTCTCGACAATGGAGGACCAACAGGCTGGATTTCTATCCTTTTCCTTGTGCTTTTCAGCATCTCGACCAGTGCGTTTCGCCTTATTGTCATTATCGTCTGAAACATCATTGTTGACTCTTTCTATTGACTCAGTTATTCACCTCGGGCAGACCTTCTACTTCCGCCGTTGGTTCTTGCTCCCCTCTATTGTGCTTGGTGGTCTGGGCGAAGTCATTGGCTGGGCTGGCCGTTACTGGAGCTCGCGAAACCCAATACTGAAGAAGCCTTTCCTGGTGCAAATCACGACCACTGTAATCTCGTGCGTTTCCTTCCTCCTGAATGACTCTCGCTATGTTGATGATTTGAGCGCTGTAGTCCCACGTTCCTCACCGCGGCCAACTTTATCGTCTTCGGCCATGTCATCCTGTTGGCTCGTGCAGAGCGGTTCTCACGACTTACTCCAAAGCTTTGTATGTCTAAACTCCCATTGCTGTCGAGACTCTTCATTCTCATCATTCCCAACGCAGACTCGATTCTGTTCGTCTCGATTGATTTCATTGCCCTGGTCGTCCAAGCCTTTGGTGGCGCCAAGGCCTCCGGTTCCGACCCGGTCAGCGGTGGCCACATCATGCTCGCTGGTATCATCATTGGTCTCGGTAAGATACCAGGTCTATGCCTCTATTTCATAGTGGCTGATCGTCGTCTTTTAGTCTCCATTGTTGTCTATGTGGCTGTTGCTGGAGAGGTCGTCTATCGCATCTACAAGAACCAGCCGTACCATCGAAACGTGCCAGATACCGCCGAGGGCTATAATGGAAAGCACGGCCTGGAGCCTCATCATGCCCTTATGATTCGTGCCCTTGCCTTCAGCTCGTTCGTCCTGTTTATCCGGGCGATTTATCGTACCGCAGAGGTTGGTTCCTGACCCATCCGGGCACGTGATTTCTATTTACTAACGTCATCTTTCATTTCCCCTCGTATCTATAGCTTTCAGGCGGGTACCAGGGCCACATCATTGAGACGCAGGTCTACTTCAACGTGTTTGATGCTGCGATGGTCGTCCTTTCTATGTACTCCATCAACGTCTTCCATCCCGGTTGGCTCCTACAGTATCGCGATCAAGATTTATGGGCTCGCCTCACTGGCTTTGCTGCGGTGCCGGAGACCAAAGAGTCTTCTAACTCGTCGCTTGTTGGATCTGCCTAAATGTTTATCTGCTTCTTTCATAGTCCCCCTCATCCAACTCTATTAATATCTAAACCCCCTTGCCTTATATTTCATGACGGTTCTTTCATTCTCTGCTTGCCTAGTTCGTGTTTCCCAAATCCAATATAAATTGTACTTCACCTCTCCCCTAATCACGTATTGAATACTATTGATGGACACCGTCTCACTGATTTCAGTCGTAACGTATCTGCCACGATTATGGAATCGGCGAATCAGGCTATCCGCCCCTTTAGCAACCGATCGTTCCAAATTCTAGTTGCGAAAATGTAAAGGCGCGTGAATTTTCGGAAGAGGTCGTTGTCTCCGTGTAAATCTGAATCTTGTGGCACCGACCCTCTCCCTATTGCATAAGCCGATCGAATCTATTTGTGGCGGCCGTGTCATCACAAATTGGCTCTGAATTGAACAATCGGGCTTGGACGGATGCAAAAATAGTATGTATGGGAGAAACCAGGGAATGGGCTCGATGGCGTCAGGCCGTGCCTCACTTTCTTGATCAATGCAAACGCGATTGTCTCAAGAACGACAGATGGGTACAGGACCGGCGCTGTATGGAGATGTAGATCTGGGAAATTCTCACGTCAACCAGGCAGATACACCAAAGCCAAGCAAATCATCATCAACTACGCTCATTTGAAATGCATCCCACCTCTCAGCTTTCCCCTTGTTAGTTGATATCTGGTCAAGAGGCGATAACCTTACCCCACAGTGGTATTCTTCTGGGAGCGGGTCGCGCTACTGCCGGATGTCTCAGCCGTCGTTGCCTGCGTCCCCTGAATTTGGTGAGGTACTCGGCGGCCACATTCAAATTGGGACAACTGTGGTGGCTCCTTCACCTGCTGCTCTTGCCCTTGGTTTCTTTGCTGCAGTCATGTTAGTCCATATCAGTGTTGTGGACGAGTTCCAATCTCGCGCGAGTACTAGTTTTGTCTTGCTAATTGTCTATCAGCGTCATGGGTGTGGTCACAGTGCAGGCCGCAGCATTCTCGAGCCGCTCGTATAAAGATCGAAAGGCTTCTGTCACGATTGTGAGTATCAACTCAGAACTTTTGGCGTAACTCTTATTCCAAACCCTGAATTGGCGGTTCAGGTCAATATATTAGTGTATGTCATGTCCCTGGCCGTTATTTGGCAATTCACACTTACTAGTCAATGGCGAAAAGGTTATACAACTGCGTTAGCCTGTGCGTGCAATTCCCCGAGATAGCTTCCCCTTGCCCCTCACCATGCTACCCCACGCATAGCGCCTTGCTAGGGGAGAGCCAATACCAGTCGATGATCACCAGATTCCGGAGCGGTAACGCTGGTAGCATGAAACTTGCAAGGTCCGCCGTTTTCGTACCGATATGCCTGAATATCTGTAGCTGACGAGATCTTTCGATAGGAGATACCTGATGTATCTTATCCCGAACGTAAGCCTTTAATTGTCATGTCATCAGGCTGGCATGCTTAGTTATTCCCCAACAGTTTGTCTCAAGGTCTATTGCATCATATGCACTGGCAATAACCGTTACATCAAGTAAAGAAGCATTGAGCGTTATTCTATCCAAAAATCTCACAACTACTCTCTATCCAGTATGTCGCTCTAGCTGCCTTCGTTACGCGTTCAAAATATTGGTCGCCTCTCGTATAAGTGAGTTCCAGGCTTCATCGCAAATTTCTGTTCCGAGAGTCATGTCAATACGTCGGCTCATTACCTTACGCGTAGCTATAACAGCACTTGGTCTCTGCACACTATCCGCGTCGATAAGATCGAATGATAATTATGGGTTCACCAGCCAAGAGTTACCCCAGTTTGCCGCGCTAGGAATTCTGGTAGGGACCATGACAGAATGCGTCGTCTGTGCTCTATTTTGCGGCATCATTCTTTGCGGGATGCGCTCGCCAGAGTAGGTGACTCAATAGCTTGGCGTTCCTCCTAACAACAAGCTCTAATGCCTCCTTTGACATGTGTTCTAGCAAAAGTTCCGCATTCGATCTCAATCGAATTGCCCGCAACGCCGTGCCGGCATATTTGATCACAATGTATTTTTTCTTTTTTCATCTGGATATTCACGATCGGTCTTACTCTGACGGAACCAATTAGCTTTTGCCAACTGGTGTTTGCAATAGTAAGCCTATGCTATTGGTTATCTGCGTCTTACTTCTCTAACAATCGTTTCCATAGGGCATATGGCACAAATCTGCTTTCGTGATAGCGAGCTTTGGAATCCCACTGAACTCTGGTACGGTATTTCTTTTTCTAACCCGCTCAGTATCTAATGGTCGATTTCAACTTCTTAGTTTCTAATGCTGCCCTGCTTGCGCTGTTAGTCGATGCACTCAGACATCGATTTGCAACAGCCTCACTAAATATAGTCTCAATCTAGCCTTCTCGCTCATCCTTCGGCGCTGACTCTGCCGTTGTGGATGCAGCGAGATATGGTGAGCGCGAGATTGAATAACTTTGACTGTCTTTTGCTTATTGATCGTTCGAAATCAGCGACGCAAGCAGTGTTCTATTCTTGAGGCTGGGGTATCCATCACACAAGATATTACAACAACGTCATGCCATGATGGCCCGCTGGAAATCGGTCTCATGGAACGCCTTGAGGTATTCCTTCGTCTAATTATCAACCGTATCTATCGCCACTAATCTAGCTCTCACTGCTTCGACCCATCACAGAGACATTTCCCTGAAGAGGAGGAATCGCGGTCATATCATCACACATTCAGCGTCACAGACCGAACGGGGAGAACGAAAGGCTGGAGTACAGAATTAGATTTCTTATTATATTTATCATCATTATCTGTATACCAGAGTATGCTTCCCTGCTGTAAAATTTGTCGTGAAAACTGGAACCCCCTTACACGTGCGAGCACCTAGCGTAATCTCAGTACTCCTGCTCCCCGCCGAACAGATAATACTGGCGGCTATTGTTCTAAATGGAGAGAAATTAGCCTCAATTTCATTCTGCTTCAAAATGGGAAGAAAATCAACCAACTTACCCGAAGTGGCGGTGGTGAGTGGCACAAACTTCCCACGCCTCCACCCTGTGGACAGTGTGCGATCCACTTTCCACAATGCTGGACACTTGTGCCAAGGGCTTTGGCGCTGCAAATCATCCGACACTCCGTCGTTCAGATTCCTATATATACTCTCGGACCATCGGCTAGCCCCGAGCGAGGGCTGCGTCGCAGTGCAACAAGCGCGACCAGCAAAAGGCCCGACCCAGGCTCATACGGCTACCCTTCTACATATTCCAGCTACCTATCAAAAGTACAGTTGCGCCCCCTGAAAGTGTTATTATTATTATCTGTCTCTCGCCATCTGGACTTGGGCTGGATCCCAGGATACAAGTTGACTTGCGATGATTCCGAAAGCTGCCCTTGCGCTTGGATTCATCATAGCGGTGATGTAAGCACCAATTGGTGATATGGCCGAATGCTAGCGTTATACTGAGGGTAAACTCTTAGCGTCATGGGTGAAGTAACGGTGCAGGTTGTGATATACTCGAGTCGCTCGTGCAGGATCCATAAGAGAACCGTGTTTCTGGCAAGTTTTTCTCGAAGCCTTGTGTACAATTCCCAACGCATCATCCTGATATGTGCTGATGTTATCTTGCGTAGCTTAATCTATTGGTGTAAGTCTTCCTGCCTCCATTAAGAGCTCGTGCTTATTGTCTGTGTTCCACAGCTTGAAAACTTGTATTGGACTGTGGGCCGTTCTTACATCCCTGATTCTCACTTGCTCCTCAACTATAGGTTACTTTTCTAGGATACTACTTGGCGAGAGTATATACCACTCCAATATCACTGCCCTCAAAGGTAGTTATGTTGAAAGTAAAGCGATCTCACAGTAAGTCGGATCGCTTTCTTTGATCAGAGATCTTGAACTAAAATAATTTTACCGCTCTAGGAGATATCTATTGTTGATGAGTCTTAATGTCAGCGGTCTTGGGCGCGCTCAATCACTCTTTACCTCCTCTGCTGATCTTGCTAATAGTTCATTTCAAGAACTGTTACATCATACGCGTTAGCGAGTCTGGCAGCACTTTGTAAGCGCTTATGCGAGTGGTTGAATGGATCAAAGTAACCAAAAATCTAGTCTTTCACTGCAGAATACTCAGAGTTGGGCTTAACTTGCTCATAGCAACTCGTATAGGCGAGTTGTTCTCATCACTCTATTTGCCTTCACTATCTAATAAGTACGCTCTCTTGTGGATGTCGTCCATAGCTACCACCGCGGTTGGTCTCCGAACAATCTGGGTCTTAGCCTCGTCCAGCGCCGACTCCCAATTTGTCCGCCAACGGTTCCCTCGCTTCGTGCCCTTTACCACCTTGATGTCGGCGATTATTGAATGCGGGGTCTGCGCTCTCTGTTGTGGTGCCTGTCTCGGATTGATAGGCACGAGGATCAGGCAAGTGCTCAATGCCTCTCAATACGAACTCCATTCGGCAGCCTTTTGATTCGTTTATGCATGATCTAAAAACTCCAGGTTACATAAAATCTCCCGTTCCACCCTCCCAGCGTGCTTGGTTATTCTGTATGCAGTTTTTATTCTTTGCACCATCTACCATCTGATCGTCCAAATCAGTGTATGGCAATTGGGGTTCGCGTTGGTGTGGTTATCGTTTTACCCCTTAGCGCTTTCTGATACTGACCGCCACCAAAAACAGGGCGTGTGGTACAAAGCCCCTTTTGTGAGCGCCTGTTTTGGGATACCTTTGGGGGCAGGTAAGTCCTTCATCCTGATCATCTCCAGATGTCGTAGATTCATTATCTGCCGCTTGATATAGTATCAAATGCCTCTTTACTTGCCATGTTCGCTATGCTGCTTGACCCTCCGAGCCTGAGTACACCACTTAACTTGGCAAACAGATTACATGCGCACCCTTCGGCACTATCGTCCTCTCACTGGGGGCTAACTAATGTAGTAAGTGTATGTTATACGTCGTTATTGGTTGTAATTGGTTAACCTTGCAGCCTGATCGTTGGATCAGATGCGAATATTTAGGCATAACCCCGACCCCGGCGTATTGGTCACTCAGGATATTGCCACTGCTTCGTTTCATGACAGTCCATTAGAAGTAGAATTGACAGAACGGCTAGAGGTAGCTGTCCCCTCCATTCATGGCCTTCTCCAAGCTTGTCCTCGACTGAACGCTTGACCACCAGAGACGGTTTCCCCAAGAGGAAGAATCTCAATCTTACGCATAGAAAGTGGACCCTACGATTCCGGTACCGGGATGAGGGAGGCCGAGGTGGGTCAATTTGGTGCCCAATATAGAAGAGCGCTGATTCTCCACATTCATTCACTTTTCTACAGGATTCTCCCGCTGCTGCACGGGTTTGTCCAATTCCTGTCGCGACCCGTATCTATTTAACATATCGCACTCCCCGTTGCAACTATTTCTGCTATCATCTTGCTGCGCCAACAAGGTTTGTGTCCCCTGCGTATCTGGCTCACCGTTTCACATCTTGAGCTGCTCTCCTTCTCATTTCCAATGCTGATTATCACTCCTTATCCCGAGCTCTTCAGTTTCAGTTCTTGTAATTGCAATTGTTTCTTTGTCGTGGCCTGTGATGGGGCTCATTGCCATCGTGACCCTGCTGCACAACAATCGTCTCCATTAGTGAATCCTATTCAACAAGCCCTAGGGCCGCTGGAACTTAATCCACGTTCAGTGAAGTTGGCGTTGCGGTCAAACCATGGTAAAGCCCACCCTCTACGATGGCTCTTGAGGTCCGGACGAATAGCATCTAGCTTTTGCGAGATCATCAATGTTGCACAAAGTTAAAATAGGATCATCTCGGAACGTCTCAGAGAGGGTTGATGGAGTGCCGACCGACGCCGCTATATCAAGGGCGGGTCATTTGATTCGAAGAATTCTCACGCCACAGCACAGGGCACTGAGCGGCCTCGAGCAACCTAAAATGGCCAACCACGAACGTCAGCGCCAATTAATAAATGCCGAAAAGCTGTCATTGTAGTTCATCTCTAACCATGGCTCAATCCCCCATTCCTTATTCACCCCAGAGTGGAATGTCAAGTACTCTGTCGAAAACTACTGTCGCCACTCCTTCACATTCTGCTCTTGCCGTTGGTTTTCTCATCGCTGTAATGTGAGCTGCCAGCGAGTTCCGCGGCTGATGGTGCATATCCCTTACCCGCAACGGCCATGTCGAAGGATTATGGGTGTGGTCACTGTACAAGCGACGACTTATTCGAGCCGATCCTTCAGCAACCAAAGAACCTCTGTCATTATTGTGAGCATTCCTCATCGGTGGTTCGTCGGATTCTCCTTAACCCAGCTGCTGCGATGACTTTGTTGTGTGGTCACGCCTAGGTGAACATTTTAGTGTAAGCGTTTTTTGTTGGGATTACATGAATTCAAGGTTCTAACCAAAAGGCTAAAGCCTTTATAATTGTATGAGCCTGTGGGTGCTAACAGGTCCCAAGCGTCCCTACGTGATCCTAACTTTGCATTACATAGTGCCGTTCTAGGTCAGGATCAATACCGATCTATGATCACGAAGTTTCAAGGAGGGAGTGCAAGCAATATGCCTCTTGCGCGGTTGGTGCTTTATGCTTCTCAATGACTCGGAGCTGGAGCTCGTGATATTTGATCTGACCTACCTGGTCATAGGAGATACGTGGTGTTGACGATCCCGAACGTCAGTATTGCCCCATGCTTTCTATTTAAATCTGACTGAGAAGGGTGTTTTATTAGTTTGTCTCAAGAAGTGTTGCACCATACGCGTTGGCGACTGCAACAACATCCAGTAGGCGATATCGAGCTTGACTCACCCGGATAGCGCTGACTCCAGCCAGTCTACCGCTCTAGGACCATTGATGTCGGGTCCAAAGTGCTCGTTGCATCGCGGATTGGTAGGCTACTCGCTGTTCGTGTGTCCCATGCTTCTAGAGTCTCATCCCTTGTTTTCAGCCATTACAGTATTTGGACTCCGGACCCTAACAGCGTCTCTTGGGTCAAGCTCTCACTCGGGATTCACCACTCGGGAATTTCCTCGATTTGTTTCACTTGGGATTTTGTTGGCGACCTGCCTGGAGTGCTCTATATGTGCTCTGTTTTGTGGCGCCATCTTTCGTACAGCCATGAACGCATCCTAGTCAGTTACCAAGTTCGTCAAAATTATCCCTATAAGCAAAAGGCTCATGCGCCTCCTTTCATGTGACATATAGCAAGAGCCCCAGCCTTAATCGACTGGCTCGTTATGCCGTCCCCGGATACTCAATCACCATGTGTGTAAAGTTGGTTCACCCAATAGCAACCTGTATGAATGGTCACTATTCTAACCTTCGAATCAGAATCTGGCAATTAATATTTGCGGTTGTAAGTCTAGTTGTTTGGAGCGACACGAGTGTACTAAGTTTCACCTCTCCTGCTGACTAAAGGGGATATGGCGGAAATCTGGATTCGTGGTGGCTTGTTTTGGGATTCCATTAAATGCTGGTACGGACCAGATTGCATCCTAGAAGAGACCTTCTAATCATTGCTCATCATTTTTGCGATAGTGTCAAACGCTGCCCTGCTTGCTTTGTCAGTCCCACTACACTTATCTGCGGCATCGCTCTGATATTTCTGCTGATTCCCAATCGAATCAGACTACACGCTTACCCGTCGGCCCTAGCCCTTCCTTTCTGGGCACAGCGCGATGAGGTCAGCATTATCCTTCGCTCATGGTTAATTCTTTCAACAATTTTGTCACACTGGCCAGCAGATGGACCGTCGTTTCCCCACCACAGAAGGTGGAGTATCCATTACCCAAGACATTACAACCGAGTCATGCCGAGATGGTCCGCTGGAACTTCGCCTGAGAGAACGCTTGGAGGTAACTTGTACAATGCAGTTCACTTCATCTAGCGCCCTACTTCAAATTTCCTGAAACGGCTCGCGACTTCAATAGAGGCATTTCCCCGAAGAGGAAGAAGTCCGGACATACTACACTGAGCCCCCATTACCGGATACTGAGCAGGGTGACGGAACGGGAGTGGCAACGGAGCTCAGCGCTGAAGAAGTTCGCCGGGTCATATTGCCTCCCCAGCTCTAGTAACATAGTACATTTGACTTCACACTTCGCTTTATCATTATTTGCTATCTGTACGCGTCCATCAGTACTACCTTAACACATATATTCCATAATTCAAATCAATCCAGCATGGGAGCAACGTACGTGATCTGACTTTGTTCCCTCTCTGTTTTACTTGACCCTGGCTCCCAATGGCCACGCTCCTAATCAGTCCATCGGGCTCACCAGACGGCCATGCTATATTCATTCGCTAGCCAAGGATGCGACCTCTCTAGTTACGACACTAGCGAACACCTTTCCTTTGATATGGCATAGAGCGATCAGTTGTACCGCTTTTGAACTGTCGAGCTCGGTATTAGCGATAAGGTGCCATCAATTTAATCCAGATGCATTGGGTTATGGGATGGCCGCTATCATATTGTTTGAGGCTCCCCAGCGGGCTTGATTTCTCTTTCTTCCTCGTTCAATAACGGGCTCTTTTCCCCTGGCTTCCCGCAACTTGGCATTTGGGCTCATCATTCCTCTATGGGATTTGCATTTCACAACGAGATCTCTTCCTATCAAATGACAATGCAATGCGCATCCATATAAACCAGACGCCCTTTAGTGTTATTGTAGATCTTTCCAGGTTCCCACAAGAAATCAATATCTACAGCCCGAGTCCTTCGCCTATCGGATCCCCCCAACCAAAAAAAAACTGCCCTCGTACTCAGGCTCAGCATCAGCCCTGTGTTTATCTCTTGGGAGCTGGTCCAAGCTGATTTCAGAATGGCCGTAGCATGAATGATTAGACCCGTTGATTCGCGCACATACTAGATTTAGACGACGCCCAGGTCCAGTATGCCGGATACGTTGTAATGACGCCTGGTAATTATGATCTTGCACTTGGACTCTTCTTTGCAGTTGCGTGAGTCGCGTTAAATCTCAGAGTTGCTTTTGTGCGGACATCTGACGTATGACTTCCCATAGCATCATGGGCATCGTCGCAGTACAGGCTGTACAGTATTCCAATCGACCATATAAGGATTATAAGATCACGGTCGTGATTGTGGTCCGTCCGACGAGTTATCTTGTGGAATCTTTATTTGTTCGTAGCCCTAAACCCTGCGGTTGCTTCGGATGCAGGTAAACTTTTTGTATGTCCTAGTAGCCTTATAATCACCAAGCGGGGGCTTCGATTGATTGTGCTATTTCTGACGCATTTCGAATTGCGTTCAGCTATGCAATTGCGCAAGTCTGTAGGTGGCCCTTGCGCCGTGTTGGCAGTTCTCTCTCCTATGACTCTCCCTCCCCACAAAGTGCTTTTCTAGTAGCATGCCAGTATCAATCTACGGTCTCTGGATTCAAAGGAGGTGGCTTCAATAACGTTGGGCTAGCACGGTAGGTTATTGTTCGTGATGATGATTCGGGAATATCAAAACTCCCGCTTCACGAAGCCCAACTAACAGGACACCATAGGAAATACGTCACGCTTCTGATCCCCAACGTTAGTATCTCATTTTTTTTCTTTGGACAAGTTGACTACTGAAATGTTGCCCAGTGTATTTCCAGGACGATAGCCTCATATGCATTCTCGGCGAATAGGAACTCAACTATGACAATAGCGATGGCTCAGGATGTTGCTACGGTCTCATGTCATGATAGCCCCCTCGAGGCCGAGCCCACAGAGCGCCCTTGACTCATTTTGCATGAGTACACTCGCGAGTCAATATACGAGCGGAACCATTAGTTTCCAAGCGGACCCGAGGAACGATAATGCGACTGTCGAACAACGTCCGTTGTCATGACGTTCGCAATGAATTCAAAGGGGGAGCCACATTAAGTTCTTCCATGAGACAAGATGGGAACCAAGCATTTTGCGATCCAATATCTCTCAGGCTGTGGAGTTTGTGAAGCGATAAACCAATCCCCAGTCCGATTGATCATTTGTGGCGCCATCTTCTATCCAGCGTAGGAGAGGTGGCCTCATAGGCCTGAGATCAGAAGCCTTCGCACACCTGCTTGGAAGCGGGGGAGCCGTCGTCGGCGTGGAATCACCGATTCAGATCTCATTTTTGATGCTCAATCTCACGCTCAATTTTAGCGATTCAAACATTTCTTATTGGGGACTGCAATTGGACTGCTCGACGCAACTCGTTCGTGCCACTCTGCTCCTCCACTCTGGGTCCCCCCTTGTCAATCACGACGACCGAAATCGTTCAAACCATTTCATAGATCTGATCTATCTATGCATGGATTTGCCAGTTGGGTATGTAGGGTATGCATTAGCAGCACCCCCGCTTGCTGCTCTTGGAATAGGCTACATCGTCGCGGTGATGTGAGTTCTCCAACGCATCCTCGCTTGAACCATCACCAGTAACATGCTGCTGGACCTTCAAGCGTCATGGGGGTCGTCACCACTCAGGCGATGACATTTTCGACTCGATTCTTCAAGGACCGAAAGGCCCTTGTGATCATTGTGAGCCTCAGCACATCCCAACCATCTCGATGTCGCCGGGGCCTCCAGACCATTAATTCTTGTATTAATGGAGTAGGTTGATTTAATTGTGCAAGTCTTCTTCACTGTATTCCCTTCAAGCCAGCCAGTATTCACGAGTCATCAATATCGCAAATAGCTTGCACAATGTTGTGGGACTGTGAGTGATGCTGCATTTTCTCATCATTACACCTTCCCGTTTATTAAAGTTTGCAGACAGTGGTTTCCTAGGAGAGAGACTGTACCGTGGGATTATCACTTCACTGGAGGGGCGTCATGTCGATAGTATCTCTACTGCTCGGTGAGTGTCTCCTAACGATCCATTCTACAAATAGCTGACCCTCTCTTTTGGAAGAATGTACACGACCTCGTTGATTACAGGGGTTTGAACGTTCCTTATTACTCCCTATCTCCCATCTGATATCTTCCTCAGGCGATCTCACGGACTGCATTATCATATGCTTCAACGCTTCTCGCCTTATCCCGTAAGCTACCACCGATGTGGACATGAGAACTCATCTCATCTCTTTGTTTCAGTATTCCCTTCCATAATTGTTGCATTAGGGTTGCACTTGCTACTAGCCACTCGCCTATGCAAGTTATTCTCGCCTCAGCTTCGTGTCTCATGACTCATACTTCGTTATATTGTCCGCTGTACAACGCATAGCTATCACCGCAGCAGCTCTGAAATCTGTATACACCTCATTCTCGAACCCGGAGTCAACTGGCCGGAATTTATCCCCTACCGTCACAAGCCTCAGTTTGCTAGTAACCACCATGGAGTGCATCGTATGGGCCCTTTGCTGTAGTGCTGCGTTCAGAGTCACAAAGAATGGGGCAAGGTGAGTGATCGTGATTTTCTAGTGCCGGATCAAGCCGGGCTCAGCCAATATCCGATCACTCCCAATCTCTGCCCAGTGGGCCCTTTGGCCGTAGTCGATTAATCCGTTCCACCATCCCAGCGTATATAATCAACATGTGCGTAAATTGCATGACATCGCTGGTGTCAATATATGTCGATGAACGTTTTGTCGTCAGGATCTGGCAAATGACTTTTGCAGTGGTACGCTTATAATCATCCCTCTCCCTTGGATAATTAAATCAACTCACCGGCCCGATTCTTATGAATCCAGGGTTTACTGCGGAAATCATACTTCTTGATAGCCTGTTTTGGCGTCCCCTTAGGCCCAGGTACTGTCTCTCCTATACTACTCGCGGCAAACCCTCGATCTCATTACCTGAAATTGCTAGTATCAACCGCGGCATTACTTGCTCTGTAAGTTCTTCTATCCCGGCTCTCTGCCTACGCTCTAAGCTCTTCTGACTCTATGCTCGGGGCAGACTGCACTCGCATCCCTCCGCAATAACGTTTTCCCGCTGGAAACAATTTGGAGAGGTGAGTATACGAAGCACGGAGGAATCGGCTCAGGTATTCATTTTGGCCATTCACTACATTCGATATCTCGCCAGGCGACGAATTACCCTCCCGCGAACGCGCGCATCTCCGTCAGTCAAGGGTTCACCACCGCATCGTGTCACGATAGCCCACTGGAGATCAGGTTCAGGGAGCGATTAGAGGTATGACCATCCCCTTCCGCGATAGAGTTTTTACTACTGATTATTGGCTGGAACAAATGGTCTCTGGATTAACAGAGACAATTTCCTCAGGAAGAAGAGACTCATTCTTACCCTGTTGACCCTGAGGTACAAATGAAGGGCGAGAAAAACGTGGAGTCACCCAATCAGCCTCAAAGCTAATAGAGCCATCATTCACAAAGATTGTCTATCGTTATATATAGTTTTCAGTTATACCCCTATGTGCTACAGACAGCGCGTTCTGTTGTATAGGGCTGCCATTAATATTACGAGAATATACAAGTTCGCTCGGCGATGAAATGCTTCACGAAAGAGGGGAATAGGGCAACCGATCTATTGCATATAGATATCCACGACAAAATGATACTAGCTTTTGTCCGCCAATAGGTTGAGATAACTATTATCCTATAGATCCTCCTTGCCAGTACCAGGTCGGACACCCTCGCCCAACGCAGCATCGAGCTCAGCATCTGGCCAGCACAATGCAGGAGTCGTAGCAGTAAAGTGATACTCGCACTTCTCCGGCTCGGCGATCGTGAGGATGGCGTTCTCTGTGCCACACGAGAGCTCCAGCTTTAGATAGAGAAGGAAGTAAGAAGTAATGATGGATCAACATTTATTGGCATTCAAGGCAGGGAATGAAGAAGTAACCACGAAACGAACCTTGACGCTGCGTTTTGGCCCGTTCCAGCATTGAGCACCGTCCTCGTAGTATTGGGTGGTGTAGTAGCCGTGCTGTCCAGGTGAGAAAGAGGGATCACGACTCCATGCTCGGAAGTTGCTGGATAAGGAAGTCGGAATCAGCACATCATCGCGTCTCTATGTAAAAGATGGAACGTACCCCAAGCTGTTGGTCATCCCGCCGTTGTTCGACTTCTGGTTCGCTTGGCCGAAGTAGCAGAACGAGTAAGTGTACCTGCGTTCACATAAAGCCACCGGGTCAGTTTGCGATCATCAGGAGGGCTGCAGTCAACGCGAACGAGATGACATACTCTCCAGTATCCTTGCTCACGCAAGTATTCTCCAACTTCCTCCATTCACCAAGTCTCCCGAATCCGTTTTGAGCATCGAATAGCTTCTCCAGTGCCCTGGTTTCGTCGTCCAGTCTTCGTTGAGTGTCGCGCAGAGCGTTCTGAGCGTTTTCGTGTGCACGCTTCTTCACCTCCGAGTCCGCACCTGTGTAGATTAGGCACGGTCAGATTATCGATGGTTGACAATGCGGAAAGACAAAGTAGAGGGAAGTGATGTACCGCCGGGTTGGACCGATGCAGCGCCTGGGAGAATGCCGACAGCGGAGAGGGCCGAGAAAACGGTTTCGCGTATTGAGTGATAGGCAGGAACCAAGGCTTCTGGAAGATATTGGTCGAAAGCGAAGACTGAACCAGGATGCATGAGCTACAGATAGGTTGGAGCTATTCGAAGGTAGAGATGACTCACGAATGCCAGTGACTTCATCCGAAGCAGGCCCGCCAACATGCCTCTCATGGTCCAGAAGTACAGAGAGGGGATCAGTGCCTTTCAGCTCGTTGATCCTAGACTCGTCCCAGACAACCTCATCCTCCTCGGGCGCCGCCTCCTCCGAAGACTCTTCGGTGGATTCGCCCTCGCTTGCCTCCTTCGTCTCTTCGGCAGGCTTGAGCTGCTCCCATCCGCGAACAGCTTCTAGGACAGCCATATCTTGGTAGTTGGGGTTGTATCCTGCCTTGAGGTTGATGAGAATCTTCTCGAGCTCGGTGATGCGGTCGCGGAGGACGCCTTCTTCGGCGGTGATGTGATGGAGGAGGTCGACGTGGTCTTGGATAACCTTGAACGAAGCTGGAGGGAGGGACGGTGTTAATCCAGAGTAGAGGTAGTGGTCGAGTTGTGAACGTTACTGACGAGATTCCTTGCGGAGGTTTATCCTTTCCTGGTCGAGAGCGGCAGTGAACTCCCAGGCATCTACGAGGGAGAGAGGGTTAGTAACGGGATGGGATGGCAGTGCCCAGTTATGGGCTCAACATATGACGCACCTCGAGCCTTGGCCTCTTCGATTTTCTTGAGCTCGATCTCTGCCTGCAGAGAAACAATCGACTGCTCGAGCCTGGCCTTCTCCTTTTGCGCAAATGCGATGTAGGTGGAGCGTATCTTGGAGCCGGTCTTGCGCAGCTTGGCTTCAGCGTCTCGCGTCCTGCGATACTCCTCGCCCACGACGTGGCACACATTCGGGCAGACGCCCGCTGGCTCGTCTGAACCATCGCAGCATTCTGCTTCACAGAGGCCATCGTTGACGCGTGATGCACGGATGTATGTGCCAATGTGACCCTTGTTCTGGCAGTAGAAGCGACCGGTTGGGCATGCGCCAGTTCCTACAATACGGCGTTGCAGTGGGCAAGTGACAGAATTCAGCAATTCGGCGAAGCATTTAACATAAGATGGATAAGCAGACTGACCAGGCTCATCAGTTCCATCGTCGCAGTCACAATAGTTGTCGTTCACAGCAGAGAGTGGAATTTCCTGCGACGAATTCAAGCATTTCCATCGCTGTGGCGAGCTCCCCGCGACGGGAGTGATATAGTTTTTGGCGAGGGCGGGCTCTACCCCCTTCACATCCACAGCCGACGCTGTTGTTGCTGTCGTCGCGGCCGCCCCCAAGAGTAAAAGAGCGAAATGCATCAGAACCTGTTTTCCGAACGCTCGTCTTCGTCGTCGTTGTTCGCTCGTCGTCGGTCGGCCACTATTACACGTCGAACACACTGTGGGAAAGCAGCACGTGACCCTCGCTCATACGCCTCCTCATTGCTCGAATACCACAACCTTCCCTTCTTGACCTCGGTGGGCGCTCAAGGATGGCTCAAAGACGACTACAATGTCTGTTCTGTGACTGCTCCGATGCTTTGCTGGTTCCGAACCGGTTGTTCTGACCGAGCGCTGTCCTCTCTGTTTCACACCTGCGCTGGGACTCGTTTCTTCCTCATAGCTGAGATTGACAAACTCCTGAAGAAGGTCCAGGAGGGCGTCGAGATATTCGACACCGTGTACGACAAGATGCAGGCATCGACAAATCAGGCCCAGAAGGAAAAGCTCGAGCTCGAGCTCAAGAGCCAGATTAAGAAGCTCCAACGGTTACGAGATCAGATCAAGACTTGGGTATCCTCGGGCGATATCAAAGACAAGACTGCTCTGCTCGAGCATCGCAAGATAATCGAGACGGTATGTCCTCGTTGTGTTCAACTTTCTCTCTCCCCCTGTTGTGTGTGTCATGTTGTGACGCTGACGCCCGGCAATGATGAATGCTCTCTCCGTGTTGGCGCCCGCCGTCGGTCTCTCCTACAGCAAATGGAGAAGTTCAAAGCCTGCGAGAAGGAGATGAAGACAAAAGCCTTCTCGAAAGACGGGCTAATAGCGGCCCTGAAACTCGACCCCAAAGAGAAGGAGAAGGCTGAGACCAGCGCATGGCTGACAACACAGGTCGACGAACTCTCAAGACAAATAGAGCAGTCGGAAGCAGAGGTAGAATCGTTACAAGCAGGGGTATCCAAGAAGCGCGGCAAGGGGGGTAACCAAGCATCGCGACTGGAAGAGCTGGCCAACCTGAACGAGCGAAGAAAATGGCACATTGGGCGACTAGAGATCGTTCTTCGTCTGCTAGAGAACAATTCTCTAGAGGCGGAGAAGGTGACCGATCTCAAGGAGCACATTTCTTATTTCGTGGAGAGCAATACGGTGCGTCTCTCGTGGCGGATCTTCCCCCGCAGTCTTCTGATCTGCAATGCGCGCTTCTCTACTAGGATGAGGATTTCGAAGAGGACGACACAATATACGACGAACTCGACCTCGACGAACAGGATGCTGCGTTTGGCCGTGTGGCGATGGACGACGACAACGAATCGGAACCAGAGACAGATGCTGACTCGAGTATGGCCCCCTCCCTGCTAGACATTCGGCCGCGTCTTCCATCACTCACTTTGAAATACAGAACCTGCACCGGCACGCTCACCAGTAAAGGAATCGAGAAAAGCGAAGAGTGAAGACCAGAAGTCTGAGGTAGGTCCTTTATATCTACGTACTCTTCCTTTCTGTTTTTGACCCTTCTACACCCACTAGGTTCACAGCAGTCCAGTGCTACGAAAATCAGTACCTGCACGGAGTATGTTCGACCCTTCCTATTCATACCTTCCATTTCGTTGACGCTTGCACTATTCTTTGCTCGATAGAACAAACGATCGATTCCTCAAAAGTCCCGCCGCCGATACTACCACCAGCACCCAACTTTGCAGCACAACCAATGTCTCAAGCACTCAAGGCAGGGCTGCCGCAGTCAGGAGCACCGGGGACAGCAGGTGCAAAACCAGCCCTGCCACCGATACGATATTCGGCTGTCGCAGCAAATTCGACCACGTCGGCAACAACAGCTACAACAAATGGCACGTCAAATGGGCATACGTCAACGAACGGGACCTCAAGCACTGCGACCGTAACTGCAACAACATCAGCATCAGGGTCCACCCCTGCTATTTCGTCAGCAGCAGCATCGTCAACAGCAGCATCAACACTACCGAGCAACTCTTCACCCGCACCCGACCCATCCGTACCCACCCCGGCTCTCTCCTCCTCCGCTTCTGTCGCCGCTCAAGACACAGCAGCTAGCGAGATCTCCATGTCCCTAACCTCGTCGCCTGTGGCATCATCAATAGCACCGGCATCGAGCGCCGCACAGCTACAAGACGCAGGAGGGTCATCGTCATATTTTGATAGCAGACAACAGAGCCCTGTCCTCAGCTCCATAGTTGACCTGAGTGGTGCGTGCTTAATCTTTATCTTCTCGGGAGACTTGTAGGCTGACTATGGGTGGGGCTTATCACAACCACGAATAGTGTCTGGCGCTTCTCCGAACATCTCAGTATCAGCCTCGGCATCAGGCTCTTCACATCCCGCAGTACGTAGCTTGACTCGAGTGCTCTTGTGTTGCGTAAATGCTAACGGCTCGTCCTTCGCCTCCTCCAGACAAGCGTGTCACAAACACCAGCATCAGGGTTACCTACCTCCGAATCGGCAACCAGCACCGCACAACAACAAGCACCATCAGTAACGGCAGCAACAACAACAGTTCCTTCAGCTCCTCAACCTCCACAATCAGTACCGACACAAACACCCGCACTCCTTCAACAAACACAGTTCCCCCCGCAATCACAACAGTCACAGCCACCCCAGCTACTACAGTCCTTCCAGCAAAACTCGAATGGCTCCTCCCCGATGCCCAATCCTCAACAGCAATCCCAGGCGATGCAAGGTTTGCAGCAGTCGATGCCGCTAGCGGCGTTCCCACCAGGCATGCTGCCTCCTCAGCAGGGACAAGGGATGCTGCAACAAGGGCAGCAAATGCAGCAGATCCCGTCTGCTCGTGCTGCTGGGCTGCCATCCAGCTTGGCCGATTTGGTCGCCAGCTTTGAGAGCGCCAAGAAAAAGGGTACGACTTTTCCAACGCGTCTGCCGTTAGTATTGAAAACTGATTGCGGTGCGCGTGCGCGTCTTCCATTACAGCTTCTACGCGCATGTCAAACCCTCAAAGCATGCACAAGGTTTTGGAAGCTGGTTTCGCCTCGCTGCCACAACCGAGGGATACCGAAAAGTGCGTTGCTTTACTTTGTCATGTGTCCCAGCAGTCTCTTGTTAGTTGACTGACTGCAATACGAAGCAGGCCAAAGCACTATATCTCCAAGAACCCGTATGCGACCCCAGCATACTACCCACAGCAGCCGCTCGAGTCGCTTGATAACCCTGCACTCTATGGGCGCATGGACCCTGAGACGCTCTTCTTCATCTTCTACTATCATGCTGGTACCTATAAGCAGTGAGTTTCCTCTTTTTGTCCTTCCGGGACTGCCAAAGCGTAAACCAACTGACCCTGTTACGCTCCTGAACATAGATACCTCGCTGCTCGTGAACTGAAGCGCCAGTCCTGGCGATTCCACACCAAGTACCTGACATGGTTCCAGCGACACTCGGAGCCGCAAGCCATCACGGACGAGTACGAGCAGGGCGTGTACGTCTACTTTGACTGGGAAGGTAGCTGGTGCCAACGCAAGAAGAGCGACTTCCGATTCGAGTACCGGTATCTGTCGGATGACTAAGCGTGCTCCCATCATTGTTTTTCTTCTCTTTTGAGTTCGAGTCAAGTTGAGAGGGAGGTGCGAGTACATTGCCTCTTGTCGGCTGGTTTGCTCGGACCTCTTTGTTTGTTTTTTTCCCCTTCTTCTTCATTCTCCGGCACGCGCTTGAAAAGGCGTGTGCGGTGTAAGATATAGCCATCATTACTATCATCATCCAGCTCATTGGCCTTATTCATTGTCTTTCTTCCCTGTTTCAATATCTTATTATTGTTCAGTTGAATGCATGGCTACCTAGTTGTTTACCTTTGATTTCTAACCCGGCAACCGGAGTAGCGGATCGACCCTATTTGTGACTCATCTCTTGGCTGAAGCTGCTAGTGTGAGCTACCACAAGATCCTGTATGATGTCCCAACAGGGGAAGATTCCCGATCAAGTCCTTCTAGAAATTCTTCAGAGTGCTAACTACAAGGACGTAGTGGCATGTCGCGCAGTAAATATTTTCCTATCCGTTTCTGTTGTGCAGTAATGCTGAAGCCCCCATAGATTTGCCGACACTGGAAGATGCTAATCAGTTCTTCTACACGTCTGATATATCTTGTCTGGCTTGGAATCCATGGGAAGATGGATGGCGATCCAGCTTTCTCTCCCAACACTTCTGCAGAGCGTCTTGAGCTCTTGCTGCAACACGAGGAAGCATGGGCCTACTTCAGCCATCGACGACTAGACGTTATTCCACCTGACCTTGCGTTCAGAGAGAGGATTTGTGGAGAGGATACTCTGGAGGAGATATCTGCCGCGGGATCCGGCTTCACGCTATCATCCTATCGTTTGCCATCAGTTATCAGGAACGTTGAGGTAGGAGAGCTGACCCCAGTGGTGACAAACAAAACTGCCTTGTCGGTCGAGTATATCGAAGCATTCTCTGATCCAGATAACGAACTCCTGGTAATAGTATCGAGGTACTCGACTTGCTGCGGTGTGGCGCTTGGTTAACCACGCTAACTCGCGCGTTTGTATTCTTCGCAGGGCCCACGACAAAGATCATATACGTCTTAAATTCTCCCTTCGATCGATCCACGACCCAACTCTGGATCATCCACAGGCTCGGATTCCTACTTTCGATTGTGGAAACATGATCCCCCGCCCTCCTGGACACTTTCCTCTTGACATGTTCCAGAGCCAAGTCATCGGCAACCTACTTGTATACCGGACACAGACCAAAAAATCCAGCCTGTCTTTCATTGGCTCACAGAGTACAAATGAAGGAGGAATTGTTGCTGTCATAATATGGGATTGGACCACAGGCGAGCTACTTGCTGTAGGATGAAAACTCTGCATGCCTTCGTTCTTTATCTAATCGTGATCCCATCCCCTTTAGAGGTTATGTCTTCATAATACTCGCGAAATTCACTATCATACTCTGAGCTTTCTGTCCGACACTGCGTTCGTGATTCCAGAACTTCGCTTTTCGCCACACGGGTTTCTGCTTAACTCTTGTCTAAGAGTCTACGATTTCTCGAGGAGCTTCAATGCAGATCCTAGTGTTTATCCTACCCCCCAACTAATTGCTTCCTTTGAACTCCCCGACTCCGATCCTTCGTGCTCTGTGAGCCGGGCACATTTCAGATCGCCGCTCACGAGCCGACGTGCCTGGAACCACTCTGTTCCATCTTTTGAACATATAAGCACTTCAGGGATCCACCCTGGCCCGAAACCGTTTTGGAACCAAGATGATGATCGTGTGTGCACATTCACAATCAATGTTGGCAGAGGCGTTGACTTTCACACAATCGTCACACTCGCAAGCACACTCCTGACACCAAGAGGCCCTGATCCTGTTCCATGGGAGATATGGGGTGCCTCAGGCGCAGCTTATATCTCGATTTCCGGCCAATTTACCTCAACTACAATGTATGGCCATCGATTAGCGATTTTCAGCAGAAATCGTGGTGACCAAACCGTTGAGCTGTTCGACTTCAATCCTGATCGCGTACGTCGGCATCTCAGACCCGATTCGTGGCCTCCTCAGAGGAATTCCACCGAACTGAATCCACCTGAACTTTGCCGAGGCGTCCACCATGTTGGTCTACCAGCTGGGCAATCATCCGAGACCCCGAGTGGCATATCGCCTTTTGGAGGGTGGACTAATAAAACGGGACTACCGTTCCTACGCACCAAGATGGCTGGGGTAGATTTGCGGGATGCGTGGGTAAATTTTGACATGGATTCAGAGAGATTGGTATTTCATCAGGTGCGGTGGACTGCAACCTTTCATTTGTGAGAGGATTCTACCAGAAATATACTAATTGAGCTTCGTCGTTGCTCACACAGCCTGGGGGTAATCTTACCGTCAGAGACCCATCTAATCCAGCAAAGCTTTTAATCTACACCTTCTAGCCTCAAAATTCTAGTGTATTCACCAAACGTGTTGGCTCCCATCTCAAATGTTTCTTCAGAACACTCGCTACTAGATGTATAAGGTCGATTGATATTCGTGTTCCTCCGCAAGTGGCTGGGTGATTCGCGTAATTTATAGTGACATAAATAGCGAATAACACTGCCAGTGACTCATGCCGATTCGGTTGAATGCCGAGATACCTGGTTGTTTACCTCTGATTTCTAGCTTGGCCGTTGAGATAGCAAATTGACTCGAATTGTGGCTCGCTATCTTACCAAAGCTGTAGGCCACTACAAAGCTCTTGCGCAATGTCTCGACAAGGGATTATTCCGGATCAGATCCTCTTGGAAATCTTTCAACGTGCTTATTACAAGGACATAGTGGCATGCCGCGCAGTAAATGTTTTATTATCAAGTTTCCAATGTGCAGCAGTGCTGAAGCCCTCATAGGTCTGCCGACACTGGAAGACGCTAATAAGCTCCTCTATGCGTCTGATATATCTTGTATGGCTTGGAATACACGGAAAGATGGATGGCGACCCAGGTTGCTCGCCTAACACTTCCGTGGAGCGCCTTGAGCTCTTGCTCCAACATGAAGAAGCCTGGACTTTTCTTTGCCATCGGCGTTTGGACACCATCTCCCCCGGGTGGGTGATAAGAGAGCGGATTTGCGGGGAAAACACTTTGGAAGAGACTTATGAGGCGGGATCCAACTTCACCACATCATCGTATCATTTACCATCGGCCGTCACAAAGGTTGAAGTCGGAGAGCGAACAACCCTCGTGAAGAATGAGAGAGAATCATTTGGAGACTCCTTCCAAGCACTTGCCGATCCGGATAATGCACTTCTAGTCCTAATATCGAGGTGCACGACATGCAGTTGGGTTAATGTCCTCTGACCCATTTCCTCCAATTCGTGTAGGGCTCACGACAACGATCATATCCGACTGAAATTTTCCCTTCGGAGTATTCAAGATCCAACCCTATATCATCCCCACGCTCGCATCCCTATCTTAGATTATGGCGACATGGTTCCGCGGCCTCCAGGGCATTTTCCTCTCGACAAGTTTCAGCGCCAAGTGATGGGCAATCTACTCATATCTTGGACACAGACTAAACCAGAGATTAACTTTCTCGACCCACAGAATCCGTTAGAGGGAGGAATCACTGCTATCATAATATGGGATTGGACCACGGGGGAGCTGCTTGCGGTAAGATGATAACTCCACCTGCCAGCTTTCTTTTTCTGACGATAGCCTATGCCTACCCCTCAGAGGCTCTATCTTTCTAATACCCCCGAAAGTAGCTACTACACTCCAAGCCTTCTATCCAGCACTACGTTCGTGATCCCCGAACTTCGCCTTTCACCCCAGAGGACTCTGCTCAGCTCTTGTCTAAAAGTTTATGACTTCGCGAGCAATTCCAATACGGCTCCTAATGGGTATCCTACACCTCAATTGGTTGCCTCCTTTGAACTCCCAGATTTCGATTCGTCGTCTATTGTACCCGTGAGCCTAGCCTATTGCACGTCACCTCTCACCCACCGCCGTATCTGGAGCCACTCCATTCCATCCTTTGCTCATATTAGCCACCCGGGAATGCAACCTGTCGCAAAACCATTCTGGAGCCAAGACGACGACCGTGTCTGCACATTCAGAATCAGTCTAAGAGACTTCAACTTTTACACAATCGTCACACTTGCAAGTACGCTCCTGGCGCCAAGAAGCTCTGACCCCATACCCTGGGACATGTGGGGCGCCTCGGGTGCAACGTGCCTGTGGGGCATTGGTCCACCCAGCTTCATGGCAACGTATGGTCATCGGTTAGCTTTTCTTAGCGGAGCTGATAGGGGTCGGACCGTCGAACTGTTCGACTTTAATCCAGACCGTGTGCGTCGGCATCTTAGACCAGATTCGTGGCCTCCCCGAACCACCGCTAGCTCCTCCCTACATGATGCCGAGCTTTGCCAGGGTGTTCAACGCGTGGGTTCGCCAGTCGATCCCCGATCGCGTTCCGAAAAGTGGCCAGCCAACGCAGAGCTACCATTCTTGCATACAAAGATGAATATGGCTGGCTCGGGGGCTCTCGGGGGACAGTTTGACATGGACTCGGAAAGATTAGTTATTTACCAGGTGCGGTGGTTGGGCTTTCTTATGGGCGAAAGGATGCCAGTGGAGATTTTTGCTGACCTAAATCACTATCACAGCCTTCATTCCTTTATGGACCCACAGCAGAGTTCAATCCAGCGAAACTTTTCTTCTACACCTTCTGAGCTCAGAGTTGCTGTATGTCCACAAATAAGACAATTGGGGGATGAGGACAGTGATGTTGCTTTTGAATTTAGTAGCTCTGCTAGCACAAGTTTTGCTATATAAAAGGTAGAGATAGTTGTTCGTGTTCCCTCGCAAGTGGTTTTGTGTCATTCGCGGAATTTACTGTGACATCATTTGAATTGGCGACAAGTGACTCACACCGACATGCCATGATGCCCCAACATATAGACTTCCCAGATCAAATCCTTCTAGACATTCTTCGACATGCTGACTACAAAGATACTGTCCTATGTCGTGCAGTAAAACCCTCTTCCTGAGCTCCTGATGTGCCATAATATTGAGCCCGTCATAGGTCTGCAAACGCTGGGCAATGGTGATCAACTCGTCTATGTATCTGATGTATAGTGTATGGCTCGGAATACACGGGAAGATGGATGGCGATATATCTTTCTCTCCTATTACTTCTGCGGGGCGCCTCGAACTCTTACTACAACATGAGAAAGCTTGGGCTTCTCTTGCCCATCGGCAATTGGACATCATTCATCCTAAACCGGCGCTCAGACAAAGAATTTGTGGAGAAAATAATCTAGAGGAGATACTTGGATATGTATCTCAAGCTGGGTCCAACTTTTCCATGCTATCGTATCGCTTGCCATCAGCCATCGCGAAGATTGAGGCAGGAGAACCGACAACAATAGTGTCAAATCAACACGGGTCATTGGCTGAATTTTTCGAGACATTTGCTGACCCAGACAACGCACTTTTGGTACTGATGTTAAGGTAGATGTCGTGATGCTTGGAAACCTCCTGCCCTCTCGTTGAACCCTGACTTGCCCACTTGCAGAGCTCACGACGAAAACCATGTTCGACTGAAGTTCTCTCTCCGATGGATCCACGATCCAAGTTTGGACCACCCGCATGCTCGGATCCCCATCCTGGACTGCGGCGACATGATCCACTGCCCTCCAGGGCACTTGCCTGGTGATATGCTTCGAAGCATAATAATCGGACGCTTAATGATATACCAAGCTCGCACACGAAGAACGATGAACTTTTTAAACCCATCGCAGGAAATGCAAGGCGGAATCGTTGCCGTAATGATATGGGATTGGACCACGGGAGAGCTTCTCACTGTAAGGTGCAAGGTCTGTTGGAAGTCTTCCTTTGACCTAACGACAAGTCATCCCTCATAGAGATTGCTTCTTTCTCATGTTGGCGGAAAGACCTACCACCCCCTGAGCCTTCTGTGCCCTACTGCGTTCGTGATCCCTGAACTTCGCTTCTCACCAGAGGGAAATCTTCTCAGCTCATGTCTGAGAGTTTATGATTTCTCCAAGAATGACGCAAAAGACTCTGCTGGATATCCTACCGCCCGACTAGTTGCTTCCTTTGAGCTTCCCGACCCTGATCAACCATGTGGTGCGAGTTGGGGGTACTGCAGATCGTCTCTCACCAGCCGACGCGTCTGGAATCACTCAACCCCAAGCTTCGCCCATGAAGGCGTTCCAGGGACTCACCCCGTCCCCAAGCCATTTCGAAGTCAAGATGATGACCGTGTTTGCACCTTCACAATCAACCTTCACAGAGAAGCTGCATTTTACACTATTATCACTTTGGCTAGCACTCTTTTGACGCCAAGGGGCCCTGATCCGGTTCCTTGGGAGATGTGGGGTGCCTCGGGCGCAGCATGTGTTTGGGGTGCGGCCCGGTTTCTTTCTACTGCGATGTATGGCTACCGTGTAGCCATCGTCAGTGGAAGTCAAGGCGAGCGAATGGTCGAAGTATTCGATTTCAATCCAGATCGTGTACGTCGGTATATCAGACCAGATTCGTGGCCTCGTGGACCTAGTACTACCTCCTCCCAATCTGGTCCTGAACTTTGCCGAGGTGTTCGGCGTGTAGGTTCACAGGAGGTGCCTCCATACGATATGCCTTCTCCTTTCGGAGGGTGGCCTATTAAAGCGGAGCTCCCGTTCCTGTGCACCACGATGGAAGGTATTGATCTGAACAATTACCGAGCAACCGTCGAGATGGATGCGGAAAGATTAGTGTTTCATGAGGTACGATACTGTTGGTCTCTTGTTAGTGAATTAACTCCTAGTTAACCTCCCGTTTCGCAAAGTCTGGGCCGTACCCTACTGGTGCAGAACCAGCTCCTCAAGCCAGGCTTTCAATCTACAGCTTTTAACCTCATGTATCGAATTATTATGCTACAGGAACTTTGCCCAGTCTGGAGCTCCTTCCATGCTTCGCCAATATACAGACATAATCCGCATGACCAGTATCTCGCCTTCTCACGAGTTATTCCGCGTAATCTCTGTAATTCATTCTGCCCAGGGTGGTGTAAGCCTCAGGCGCTTATAGTCAACAGCTCACAACAAGAGGTCTTTTTCGAGCCTCTTCCCCCAACCTCGAAAATGGTAGGTTTTCTTGTGTCAAATCTCTTGAATCTTGTTTCTTTGTCTTCTTGAGAGGCATTTCGACAACCTCTAACGGAGATATGTTATTCCTTCCATTATTTGTGCTGGATGCAGCTTTACAGCCCCGATTGATCAACATCGGGGCCAGTGACCAACCGTTAACTTACGCTACGATCCCCTCTTTTTGCTTTCGTTTCTGCTCGTAGGCCAAGGCTAAAGCTGCGCCCTCCTCATCCGGAGGAGGCAAGTCCGCTAAGAAGAAAAAGTGGTCGAAGGGCAAGGTCAAGGATAAGGCGCAGCACGCTGTCGTCCTCGACAAGCCTACCTACGATCGTGTCATCAAGGAAGTCCCCACCTTCCGCTTCATCTCCCAGTCCATCTTGATCGAGAGACTGAAGATCGGCGGTTCCCTTGCACGACTCGTCATCCGTTCCTTGGAGAAGGACGGTCAGATCAAGAAAATCGTCCACCACCACGGGCAGCTCATCTACAGTACGTGCCGATTTTACTAATTTCTTGGAAGTGTAATGCTCAGCCACTCTCCATTTTTCTCTTGCTATCGCAGCCCGATCAATCGGCGGCTCGGACTAAACCCCCCTCCACGTCGTTCCCCGTGTTGTTTCTCTCTCCCGTTGTTTTCATCGTTTGCACATCCCGCCATCACCTGTACGCGCCCTATATGCTATGCATTGACCCAATCGAAACTCCACTAAGCCCCAAAACTTATGCATCGGCTGTGACATATTTTTTTCTCTAAACGAGTGTTCGTCTAGTGGTTATTGTACAACTTGAGCCCTCACCAAGCATGATGCCCTCCACTAACCAGAATGCTGGGCAATTAAGGATCAGTAAGGCAGCGCATGTTTCAATAGCAACATTGGCTTACTCGCTGCCTGTGCAAAACGTGCTTGCCTGAATGTCGTGATCACTATCAGTACCCACTCATAACAACTGACCAGCGACTCACATCTGAAGCTAACCACGAAACAACTCCTCGTAGTTCATCTGGCCGCCCCAAGCGTCCAAGCGGATTTGAGTTTGCCCATTTCTTCCCTAGCTCTGGCTGAGTATCAAGAAGCGCCGCAGTCATTCTCGTATAAATATGGCCTAGAACCGATCAGGTATTTAGTGGCCAGGCTAGCAAAACTTTGGAGCACGAACCTGGAGAAAGCGAGTTGACCCGGATACGCTGAGGGCCGAGCTCACATGCCATACTACGGGCCATTTGCACGACGGCGCTCTTGCTAGTATTATACGCGGTCCAGTTGTGGTCCTAAATTACGCAGGTCAGCATCTCGGTTACGCATGATGATGCCCTCGAGATCGATTCATTTACACGGTTCGTGATGCTCCCGCTCATAGAAGCGATCAACACGATGCTCCCTCCGTTTCCAAACCGGGACATCTGCCTTCCAACCGCTTGCGCAGTGTAGAATACCCCATTGCAATTAACGTCGATAATCTTTTCGAAGGCCTTCGCCTCGTAGTCCAGTGTGTCTTGTCCGCCCAGTATCCCTGAATAATTGGCCGTTATGGGTTAACACAACGCTCATTGTACACATGCGATACAATATGGACAAACCTGCAGCCGCTACGCAGGTATCCATTCTGCCTTCTTTGTCTCCAACTATACAGTTTTTGATTGACTCAATGCATACAGATGATTAAATATGAGATCTCGACTCACTTTCTTCGACCTTTCCCCACACCTCATTCTGCTGTGTGACGTCAGCCTGTACGTACTCGAGCGTCCGGCCCTCGCCCATCTTCTCCACGTACTCCTTCACTTTCAAGAACTCTTCCGAGGGCTGCCTCGGCAAGTCCAGCGCGTAGATACGAGCGCCCAGTTCGCATAGGGCGAGAGACATCTCGAGGCCGAGACCGCGATTACCGCCCGATACGACGCCGACACGGTCTTTGAGAGCAAACTCGTGAAATATAGTGGGTTCAGGGCGGGATGAGGTGGTGGCTGCGGTGCCTTGGAGTACTGCCTCGACGCCGATGGGCTCTGTGGTGTGATGAGCCGTGGCATACGAGGTGCGGAATCCTCGAGTTGCGATGAGACGGCTGGCTAGAGGCCTCAAGGTCGCCAATGGTAGTCGTGAAAGAGAAAGACGCAGCATGGTGGGGGAGAATCTGGCCTGACAGACATATCCAAACGATGGCCAGTGGTCATATAGAGGCGGAGAGAGGGTGGAGC
This sequence comes from Clavulina sp. PMI_390, assembly GCA_015039315.1. Classification (NCBI taxonomy): domain Eukaryota; kingdom Fungi; phylum Basidiomycota; class Agaricomycetes; order Cantharellales; family Hydnaceae; genus Clavulina; species Clavulina sp. PMI_390. The sequence goes on from WIDE01000039.1 coordinate 51,827, forward strand.
AAATCTCGACTTACCAGATCAAATCAATGCTCGAGCGTCTCATGATCACACCAGGACTCAATTCTTTGATTCGCATGGGAACCAGTTGACAGCTCAGTTCCGAAGCTCGGATGGGTCGGTCCGTTGAATTGCGCTACAGATAGCGGACATACACTTTGGCTTGAGGGAAGCAGGTAACAAGATCAATTTGTCGACCCATGTGAAAGGAACATCCATGAAAGGATTTGACGAGTTTGGGCCAAATAGGATGACACTCATTCGCAACTTTCCCACATCCCGGCAAGGCAGAGCCAAATGTGCGATGTTCGACTGACGCACCTTGCTGCCAAGTCTGCTGCGATACGCGGACTTGTGACATTGCGTGACAGCACGAACGAATCGTTTTGAAGGACTTGTAATCCTTTAATCCTTGACCGTATTCATCCTGGCCCTCCAGCAGCTCTCATATAATCGCTATGTCTTCTGGACCACCAATAGCAGCCTCCGCGGTGAATACCCTGGGTCCTTTACCATCAGGGTCGTGGAACAAAACGCTTGAGACTATTGTCTTATGGAGCGACGTCCTAACAGATGCGCAGGCTCACGAGCAATATTTATTACTTCAAGAACCGCTATGGAAAAACTACACAGTCTCGCGCAAGAACTGGGAGCACTTCCTCTGCTTAGAGCAGCGGTGCTTGCCTTCCCTTTCTCGTTGGCCACTATCTGGCCCAGTAACAGGTCTTTTTTCGCGTTTAGAAGACACCATATCATCTCATGAGCGTAACGAATATCTTGGGACCGCGCACTCGAGCATTGTCAACATCATCCGAGGACTGTGTCGGCTACTGAACGGGATATTCTCGCAGTATGCAGTCATGTTCAACGATCTTGACACTGCTGGCGACTTGATGGGGACCCGCCACATTGGTCTCCAGCGCACCATTCTCGGTAACCTATCAAGGGCTGCGGGTAGTGCACAAGACGATTTGATGACGTTACGCCTTGAAGCTTCCGTCTCTCTTAGTCTATTGGATCAATTTCTGGCGCTATGTGCACCGAACACCCCAGTTCCTCCACTGCCCCCTGGATGGATCCCCCGTAATCCATACCGCCGCTCCACCTCAGCCAATTACAGTGAATCATTTGGCTACACAGTGGCTCTAGCTCAAGATTATAGAAACTATCACCGTCAATGGGCCATGTTGCTGAAAAGGTCCCGCCGTCAACCAACTGGCCTGTTGGATGCCGCCACCACACACATACAGTGGCTTTGTGAGAAGCTGAAGCATATACATACCATGGTTTGTCCTCTGTGCTTTCATGCTTTGCTTATGATACTCGATACTGACGTTATTCTTGGGTGTTGGAGGGAGAAACCACTATGCCACAGGCCAGCCTTCCATTACCTGAAAGACTTCGGTGCTCGCGTGCCAATATGCTGCATTGCTTGGGAGTCCTCGTATCCCCCTCGTTCTTTTTAACCAATGGTCCTCGAAGACCGTTTGGATTTTATACCTATCACATTGTGAGTTCTTACTATTATCACGCTCAGACGGTTTCTCATCGATTCATCCTTCATCCTCTAGTTTCGATCATGCTTACCGTCACCATGGCAGCCAAATGGACATATTGATCGTCATGTTGAGTATGTTGGCCAAATGACGCTCCTACTCTTAGTTTGGCAGATGCAGTTGAACATGCAGCCTAGTGAGGATTCGCTAGGGCAAGAGGAGATTGAGCACTTGCTCCTCCAATGCACGGATCAATTGGTGAACCATGATACGCCGGAAGATGTGCCGCAAGCTTTAGAAGACTGGCTTGCGCTGCTTCGGACTCGATCTCCACCATCTCCCATTCCAACGGCTCAGCCTGAGGATACACGGCCAACCACTAGGAGCACTAATCCTCACATCACTTCGCATCAAGTTGTACCACCAGTTCAACCCACTTTGACCGTGTCGGCTTCCTTCTCTTCACTCAATCAGTCTCTATCGCAGATGGTGTTTGCGGGTCCCAGTAGCTTGCGCGCCCAAGCCAAGGCCGCCCCCCATGCTTCAAGCATCCCTTCCCTTGTAGATAGTACCTTGTTTGCATCGACCACCTCAACCGCCTCTTTCCCGTCTAATCTGACCCTTGCTGAACCCTCATTACCCCCTCCGATCTCTAAGAGGGTGTTAGAACCTATGCATGCTGTCCATCCGCCATCATTCCAATCCCCGCCATCGCCACGGGGGCTTCATCGCGAGCCCGTGCAACTGTCTCGCCTCTTTCGTTCCGTTGAACAGTCAACATCACCTCGTTTGGAGATGCTGGAAGCCGTCTATGACAAGTTCGATCATGACGAGAAGGAAGAGAGCGACCTCCCAGTCACAGCACTGCCTGATCCTAATGCACCAGAACCTTCTGGGTTGCCATTTCTATTGCTTGAAGATCAGAGCTATGGTGACAAAGACCACAGAGGTGATTGCTATATCAAAAGCAAGAACGGCTCCGATGATGATCACCGTGACTTATATCTTGCTGGGACCGAGAATCGCGAGACCTCGCCTCCGTCTGATCCACCTGGGGGCTGGGTTAAGCGGGCCTGGCGCTCTTCTTTGCCCTTAATCATCGCCGGCGTACTCCTTATCTTTGCTCTCACATATCGCCGCGTTATAGAAAACGAGGGCAAGAGATCTTGAGCAAATGCGCGTTGATCGCGTCATTCGGCGAACTTTTCATGTGGTGGCCATTCCAGAGTGAGACAGGGGAGGGTGCAGCATCGACATTGGTGGGCATTGTGAAGCTGTAACTTTGAGTTGCGCGAGAGGTCAATTTTGTGATCAGATCCTTTACCAAAAACTGCAGGCGAGGCCAGCCAGCATGATAAATGGGGGGAGCAGGGCACGATAGAGAGGGAGCTCTAGAAAGACAGCCTGATTACTGCTGTAGTGATGAACAAGAAAAACAGGTCTAATATCTTGCGAATAAAATAATTGCCCAAATGTCTCATGGCCACAGTAGTGCAAAAAGACCGAAGTTCGCATAGTCTGTCCATCAAGTTGCATGCTAAAAACAGTGGGCTCCTGAACAAAAGGGGCTGCAGATTTGCGGAACGTATGATTGAGATGTCCATCGATCAGAAGAACAAGAAAATGAGACATAAACGCGATATTATATGCTTTACAGTTTTAACAGGTGAAAATATAGAGAGGAGAAGACAGGGATAAGGAAGGGATGGAGGGGTGTGGATAAACATCTAGGCAGATCCTACGAGCGAGGAGTTGGAAGACTCCTTGGGCTTCGGTACCTCCTCCACCCCAGTAACATTAGCCCAGACGTCCTTACTGCGGTATTGTAGTAGCCAGCCGGGGTGGAACACGTTGATGGTGTACATGGAAAGGACGACCATCGCCGCATCAAACACATTGAAGTACACTTGCGTCTCGATGATGTGGCCCTGGTACCCACCGGAAAGCTGTTTGAAGTCGGAGATTGAGGTTGGCATAAGTACGAACGGGATAGATAGAAATAGCGTTCGGAGGTGGGTTATCAACTTACCTCGGCAGTACGATAAATTGCGCGGATGAACAGGACGAAAGAGCTGAAGGCGAGCGCGCGAACCATCAGGGCGTGATGGTGCTCAAGGCCGTGCTTGCCGTTATAACTCTCGACAGTGTCGGGCATGTTCACATGGTATGGCTTGTTCTTGTAGATGCGGTATACGACCTCGCCAGCGACAGCAACATAGACGACAATGGAGACTAAATGAGGCAAAGGATAACGATCAGCCAAAATTCATAAGAATCGCAAAGAGCTGACCACTTACCAAGACCGATGATGATACCAGCGAGCATAATGTGGCCGCCGCTGACCGGGTCGGAACCAGAGGCCTTGGCACCACCAAAGGCTTGGACGACCAGTGCAATGAAGTCGATCGAGACGAATAGAATCGAGTCTAGCAGGGAACTTATCAGAATGAGACTCTCGACGGCAATGAGAGTCTAGACGTACAAAACTTTGGAGTGAGTCGTGAGAACCGCTGGGCCCGGGCCAACAGGATGACATGGCCGAAGATGATGAAGTTGGCCGCGGTGAGGAACGTCGGACTACAGCACTCAGATCATCAGCATAGCGAGAGTCATTCGAGAGCAAGAAAACGCACGAGATTACAGTGGTCGTGATCTGCATCAGGAAAGGCTTCTTGAGTATTGGGTTTCGCGAGCTCCAGTATCGACCAGCCCAGCCGATGACTTCTCCCAGACCACCGAGCACAATAGAGGGGAGCAAGAACCAGCGGCGGAAGTAAAAAGTCTGCCCGAGGTGAATAACTGTGATAAGACAAAAAGTTGAGAAGGGGCCTCCAAAAGGTACCAGTCATAGGGCGAAACTCACTGGTCGAGATGCTGAAAAGCACAAGGAAAAGGATAGAGATCCAGCCTGTTGGTCCTCCGTTGTCGAGACCATCTGCAGTGTGATACTTGTAGTGACCCGGATCGAACAGTGTCCCGTTAGGGAAGACGCGTGTGCCATTGGGGAAGGTGTAAGTGAAGTTGTAAGTCATGATGGCAGAGGTTTCAAGGCGGCTGAGGGCAAGCTACTGAGAGAGGAGTGATGGGATGAGGTCGACCTGGAGGCAAGTGTCCCTCTTTATACGGGCGAATGAGAATAGTAAAGCTCAGACCGATGATTCCGACTTCCGTTGTACCTCGGTGCGGCTGAATTACAATTTCGGGGCGCAAGCGCCTGTCCAGACATGGAGGCTGTGGGAGCTGGTAGATGGCATGATGCAAAGCTACGGAGTTGTGAGTCACTTCACCGCGGCCTCGGCGAAGCTCTTAGCACGTGAATTAAGGTCATTGGCTTTGCGGAGACTCGACACTGAACGATTCAATGACTGCACGTATATAACGATAAGGCATGCATCCTACAAGGGTTCTCTGGGACTTTAGATGGTTTTTGAGTAGTCCTTGGATCGGAAATACCAGCAGTATGGATGCATCTGTGGTGGGAACAAACAATGCGACACCGAGGCCTATGACGCATGGTCACGGCTTGCAGAACGAGAATAGATGGGCGCGCCGGTACGCCGCCATTGTATGCGAGCCGTAGGGACTTCGGAGGTTATTTCCTCAGGACAAGAGCCACACCAAGATGGGCCCGCGGTCATGGCTGGCAGGAGGATGTGGCTTGGCGGAACCGAACGGAACCGACGAGATGCAAACACCAGACAGGAATAGAAATTGTCGCCATCTTGGGAGTTTAAATGATACCCTAGTATCGAGGGGCTTCACTTGCTTAGCTGACTTGAGCCATAAGTAGCTGGGATAGTATACTGTGCTAGGCACAGACGGAGACCAAGTTTCCTCCATCCCAAGGTAGGCGTCAAGAGAAGCCCATCTCTAACAGCGCAGATATTTTTAAAAATATACGTAAATTATAGCATGTGTCTATGCTAGGTACGTGTAGTATCCCATAGGGTTGCCTCCACGGGTATGGTCACTCAACAGCCCCAAACACGGTTCGAGAGGGTGGCCACCCGCCAGTCTTGGGGCTTTGCCTCGTTGAAACCTTCTTAATTGTGATAAAATCTTATCTAACGACAAGATGCAATAAATTTTTATGTCTAATTCGCTCGGTTGACGACGTGATGGTGGCTCGAGTGGTATCTCGAGCGCGCATGCATGTTCCAGTGGTCGATGAAGGGTTCAAAAAGATAATATTAGCAATAAATATAGCTGATCTACGACCCCAAAAGGCTATATTCTTTGGGAGCGTCGCTGGGTTGGCATTTTGGTTCTCCTATTATAATACTTCTCAATCATGTGTGCAAGGACTCCTGCACGTTTCTTTACAAAATCAGGCCTCAGTAGTTCAAAGAATCAGATTTGATCGGCGTCCTATTGGACAACGAGAAACAGTACTGCTATGCCGACTACTTGGGCGACGTGCTCTCGAATTTCAACGTCCAAGCGCCGTCCCAAAATGGAAAGATGTAGGCCTCTATCGAAACTTCACCAAAACGCGGACCAGGAAGCAGGGGTATTAAGGCGATCTAATAATATATGTAAATGGATTAATAATCGAGGCTATGGTAATACCAAGAGCCTCCAGAGTAGCATGGATAAAATGAATGAACATTGAAAGCACGATGGAGAAGCAGCAAGTGGGCGACTGGGAACACTAGCAGGCTAAGAGCAGGCTTGAAAAATACTATAGTGGCTCGGGGGAAAATACTGCGAGGAAAAGGCGTTGTCGGGAGCTTAGAATAAATGCTATATAAGGTCCTTCACCAAAGATCCGTGTCAGTGACTTCAGAACAACGCTTGACGTATTTAAATCATCACTAGCACCTCCCCAACCGCTTTATCAAAGCTTTTGGGGGGCCTCTCATCGACCGCTGGAACATGCATGCGCGCGCTCGAGATACTACGCGAGCCACCGTCACGTCGTCAACTGAGCAAATTAGACATAAATTTTTATTGCATCGTGTCGTTAGATAACATTTTTATTACAATTAAGAAGGTTTCACCAAGGCAAGGCCTCAAGACTGGTGGGTGGCCACCCTCTCGAACCATGTTTGGGGCTGTTGAGTGACCATACCCCTGGAGGCAACCCTAATCCCATCAACATTAATACTGTTGACAGATAATTTTAAAGAATACCTGCACCCATACGCGCTTTGCTATCGTCCGCTGGCGTTGCGGCTAGACGACTTCCCGGCACTAGGTGACCATGTGGGGAGCGACGAATGCAGATATAAGGGGCCAGGTGATGCGGATATAGTGCGATGTATTTCAAAGCTACCCAGGACGAGCCTCGCTCGTCACTTCTATTTTGGAGCCCAGCTCCGTCTCCCAGACCTTCAGTTCGGTATGGTATAGCTCAAATTCCTCCTCTTCAGGGAGTTGTATTTGCTGTGGTCACCAATTAGCGAGAGGAATTCAGTGAAAAGAGCAATAGTGAGATCACGCGAGGACCGGTACCTCCAGGCGTTCCATGAGAACAATTTCGAGTGGGCCATCATGGCATGACGCGGTAGTCACATCCTGCATGATTGATATTCCTCCATGGGTGGTAGGAGTGCGCTGGCTCATCTGATTCAGGTAAAGCGATTAGTAGAGCCAGTGGAGAGCGTCGGAAAGATACTGACGGTATTACGTTTCGCCCATAACGGGAGCGACAATGCCGATGGATAAGCGAGGAATCTGATGTAGTCGAATAGTCAGGGCTATTGTAACAGCAAGCTAGGATATAATAGCCTGGGCTAGGCTCACAGTGCAAGTAAAGCTGCGGTTGACACTTCATAATTGGAGCAAAATAAGCAAAAATCTATAAGTTACACAAGGGGAAATCAACTTTACCAGCATTCGAGGATATTCCAAAGCATGCTATCACGAAAGGGGATCTATACCACATACCCTACATACCACGGATGTCAGTTTTGAATAATTTAGCACGGACGAGGGAGCGGGTGTACCACTGCAAACGCCATTTGCCAGACACTGATTTCAAGGATCAAATTAGTGCCCGCATGTGTCACTGCAGTGGGGAGAAACAGAAATACATTGCAATTGAGTATGCTGGGATTGCATGACGAGCGATTCGGCTGAGTGCGGATCCTTTCCTAGGATCATACGCGGAAGAAGGCACGTTAGCTAATGTGTGAATTAGCAAAACCAGTGATGTTTCACTGACTCTGTTCGATTCATTCTCGCCTGGAGTATTGCACCACAAAACAAAGCACACACCGTGCATTCCACACAACTCGCTATCAATATGCCCAGCGAAACAAAGTAAGGAAACTCTCGATTGGTGAACCCGGTGCTAGATTGCGGCCGAATAGATGCGGATAGTGTTATGAAACTAAACACAGTCATTGCTGCAAGTGACAATCTTTCCAGGTGAGAAATATGAAAGTTATCACGGGATAGGCGAACTTACCGATGCGCGAAGTTGCCGTTAGCTTGAAACCAAAACGGAGTAGCTTCGAGCGATTGACTGTGTGGTATTAGTCATTCCTGAATAGAGTCAAACTTGACATCCACTGACTGGTTGTGGCCGTCATCGCCAACGCATAAGGGGCAACACTCCTTGATACAAACTGTCGGCAAACTCTGATGAACTGTTATCAATCAAACGTGAAAGGCAATAAAACTGACATTCGGGATTGTGAAAAGTATGTATCTCCTATGAAGAAAGCCCTCTCAGTCACAAGCTACCATTTGAGTCGCTAAGGCTTGACCTTGAAAGATCCATATTGTTGATTTCACCACCCCGGAACTTGGTGATCATTGATTGGTATTGTCCTTGTCCTAGGATGGCGCTGAAGATAGATCAGAGCATTCGAGAGTCAGCAAGAATGACATTCACCGGTGTGAGATGCTCACAGGCTAATGCAGTTATACAGTTGCGGACAACCAAACACATCAACTTTTTTCGAGCATCATATTTTTACCTGAAAAAGCGCCTATACGCTCCATTTACATAGCCAATCTGACTGGTGCATCAATGGAGCATTGATTCTTCAGTTTTCCAAAAAATCAGGCCCAAAATTTGGCGCGCCCCCAAAACTAGGCCTACAGCTTCGATAATGCACAGGAATAGCGGATAATACTCCGTAAGTATGATTTTGCATCACTTGGAGAGGTTCTCCACCTAAAAGTCGATGGGAATTGACCCCGATTGAGTGACATCAATACATCCAAACATCCAAAAAAGGAAAGAGCCTCCAACGCTATGCATCGTGCTACCATGGAGAACGCCCAAAAAATGTTGTCTCTCTCTACTCAAAAGCTCTGAAATTTTGGGCTTCATGTGAAAGTTGAGGTAAAATTGACGAAAAAAAATCTCCCAATTGACTAGGCACCTTGCGTGGGAAGTATCAAGACCGCCATCCTTGGGAAGCCCCCTAACATTGGCCTTAGGAACACAGCTTACTATTTGTCTAGCCATATATCAGAACTGGTTACATTCATTATGCTCTGCCCTCCCAAAAGGACATAAATATATGATGATAGGGGAGAAAAATGCAAGCGGGCTCCAAGGAGCTCAAGGTGCCAGCTCCTTCACTGTGATAGAAGTACTTGGCATTAATTATTTAGTGCTGAAAATGCTCATTTAAGCTTTTCGGTGACGAAAGGGATGGCGTAGAAAGCAATTCAAGCCACAAAAAATTCGATTTTTTGGTCCCAAAAAATTGGCGCGCCCAAAAACTCCAAATTTTAGGCTGTTTTATATACCAATCGTCACCATTTTGCGTGTAGAATACAGCCCTGACATTGAATTAGCTCAAAGAAGTGAAGAAAAAAACTTGATGTGTTTGGTTGTCCGCAACTGTACAATCTATGGAGTATGTATTGATGAGCCTGGACCGCAAATCAGACCGTGGGGACCTACACTAGCACATTTACCTAGACGACGCAGCATCAAGTCAACCCATGAACAAGAAGGCAGGAGACAGGAGGTGTTGGTTTAGCACTCACAACAATCACAGTCAACTTTCGATATTTATAGTGGCGGCTTGAGAACGCCGCAGCCTGGACGCTTACTATACCCATGATGCTTGGGGAGGAGTTAGCGCAACGAACAGGCCAACGCAACAGAACCCGCTAAGAAGGGGGAATACATAGGACCTACATCACTGCAATGAAGAAGCCGAGAGCAAGAGCGAATTGAGAGGGAGCCGCTAGTGTATGTGCAGCGTAGCCACCAGGCATCTCAACCTCATTCGAGTGAGCCCGGTCAGCATCGGGCACGAGCGACTGAATCATCTACTCGCGTCACACCCCGGGGACTCTCAAACGCAGGATCCAATATCAAAAAACCGTCTTGGCGTCAGTAAGTGCCCCGTAGTTCGCCGAGAGGAATATGAGAGGTAGAGGGTTTTGGCAGAGGAGGGCCTGGGATAGTGGGTGTGACAGACTGACAGCTGAGCAAAGGATTTGCGTTTCCCATACTGCTGGGCACGTCCCTATTTGTGCCATCATTCCTGGATCGTCCTTAATGGTATAGCCTCCGCTCCCTAGATATACCGAGATCTCGATGTATCAGCTTGGATGTCTGTTGTTGAAATTATTGTATAACAAGTAGTAGTATGACAGAGACAGCTAGCAGGAAGGCAACAATGTAAATATCATCCGGGAGGTTGGTGTGCCTCACCCGTTTCCGACTCAGGAACGTCGAGCTCCAAATAATACGACCGCGATTCCTCTTCATGCGGGAATTGCCTCTGAAGGTCGCCCAGTGGTGATACCGAGCAATCATAGGTCAGTTGATGCACCATACAAACATAGCAGATGGCGGGTACCTCTAAGCGTTCCATAAGCTGGACCTCCAACGGGCCATCGTGACATGACGTGGTGGAGATGTCTTGAGCTATAGATATTCTTGCTTTGGCTGTAGAAGGGTGTCGTTTTGCCTAATCCGTAGAAAACATCATTAGGCGCGGCTCGCACGACGATGCGAAAAATCTCGCTTACCTCAGTACGCTGCTTCCAGAATGGTACTGCTAGCGTCATTGGATGGGCGTGTAAGCTGATATAGTATAGTGGGGTCAGAGGAATTGTCATAATCAAGGCAGGACAGGAAAACTGACAGGGCAAGCAATGTGGCATTGGATACTGACGAATAGCGACGCTAGTGAGTTCGATAGTACGATTTGACGGACGATGACACGAAAAGGACATACTTGCGCCTAGTGGGAGCCCGAAGCATGCCGCCCAGAAAGAAGAGTGGTGCCATACGCCCTTAATGAGAATGAAGCTTAGAACTCATCAGCCAACTCCCACAGGTCGACACTAGCGCACCAGAGCAAAAGACAAGTGCCAAACCCTAGTTCGAACCGTCAGATAACCTAAATATCTAAAGAAATAGAATATCCTACATGGTAACCAGGCATGCCGGTATGACATACTGCGCCATTCGACCAAGATCAAGTTCGTGCCTGAATCGCGGAAAAAAAAAACCATAGCAGGTCAGTCTCAGCCCTCCGCAAACTCCGTTTGTGGGCTGCCAGCAGACTCACCGGGCTCCGGTGAGAGCAAGTCTAAAGATCGCAGCACAAAAAAGACCACAAATAACACATTCCGAGATAGCCCCCACCAAAACGATGCGAGTAACATAACTGGGTAACTCCCGGTTGGTGAGAGTGGAGGTGGCGTTCGCTCCAGACCGAGCCCAGAGGGACTGAAGACCGAATCCAGCCATAACTATGGAGATAGTTGGCAGGAGGAAAGCAGGCGGTAAGATACACATCCAAATGAGAAAGCTTCATCGGGATGACTTGCCAATACGAGATGCTACAAATAAGTTCAGGGCGGCACCAAGAAGCCCGGAGCGAGAAACTAGATCACCAGGGGTGAGATGGGGAATCGGAGTGAGTGCTGCTGCTCACTGACATGAGGAGGTCAGGGCCGCAAAGGCATATGACGAGATAGTCCTTGAAATAAACTGATCAAGGGGTCAGAGACCACATCACGCAAACACGAGCAAATGACCAGACATTCGGTAACGCTAGTAAGAGGTATCTCCTACGGGGAAATCGCCGTAAGCTTCACGCTGCATTAGTCTGGAAGGTCTCAGGGCTATTTGTGCCTACCGTGCGAGAAGCGCGCCGTTGGGGTTGAAGTCTCTGAACATGGTGACCATCGAGCGATACAGTCCGTCGCCTAGGAGAGCGCTTTTTGACCGAGTTCAGGTGATAGAAAGGGATGGACAAACGAAGAGAAGCAGGACTCACAGGCTAATGCAGTTGTATATACTGCTTGTGGATGGTGTTGAGCTCGGACGATAAGAGAAACGGAGAAAGCACTGACACTAATACATTCACCTGAGTACGAACACGAGAAAGTGAGTCATTGCAGCCTTCTGGCAGCCACGGAATCAGGGAAACGCACAAGAATAACGGTATATTTTCGTTTCTTATACGACCGACTTGTGAAAGCGGCAGCCTGTATAGTCACAATACCCATGACTCTAGAAGGTGGTCAGCAAGCTCCTCAGCGTTTACCAAGCTGTAGTGGAGCTCACATGACCGCTATGATAAAGCCAATGGTAAGGGCAGCTCTGGGAGGAGCTGATATTGCGTATGCGACATGGTCAGCCAGGGCAGTTTCGCTCAGTTGAGCTGGAGGACGAGCGTTTGGCCAATCACTCATGTAGTGGCCGTGTGAGTTGCCTCGGGTGATGTCAACTCTTGATCTCAAAACGAAGCTCGATGACAGGTGCTTCCTTCCCCTGGAGAGATTCGAGAGATTTTTTTAGGGCAGAAGCATTCGTTGGGCTTGAAGAAGGGGAGGGAGGCTGACGAGCAAGATGTTGATTGGTTTGGTGTGGGAGTTCAGAGAAGGACAGATCTTTACACTCAGATCATCTCAGCCGAATTATGCGGCTGTTGCCGAGGTGAGCTGTTCCGTGCTCCCCTGCCGATATGACTAAGCTTAATGTGGAGACTCTCCAAATCCATGCTACCCCCCTCTCTCGTATTTTTTTAGGCTCGTGGTATCCAATTAGCATCGTCGAGCCTCAATCCGGTGTCTCGATGACCGCAATTTCATGTTCAGACATATATTCTCGCCGGAGTTGGTAAATATGCATGGGCCCAGCGGATCCCGAACCCCTTGATACAATGAAATCGAGTGCTGCGGCAAGACTGTCTATTTGCCCGAGATCATATAACCCCGCTCCCCCAACTCTGAATTGTTTCACAAAGGAGATAAACTGATTTTTTTTCTAGTTATGCTACGCTTGTCAAGGTTGGCTCGAGTCATCCCCGTAGTGGGAAATGGTTCGGGGACCATGCTGTCAAGTCTCAGGCCTTGCTGAAATTCCTCCATGTGGGTGCGAGAGGTGCGGGATACGAACCCAACTGACTGGTACGTCGCAGATTGGTGTGTAACAACTGTTAGCGAATTTTGATGGGCCGTAGACGTGCGACCTGCCCCCCGCTTTGCTTTCGCGGTGCTGCCGTCAAGCGAAGCAATTAATGTCATGGAGACGACCCGCAATGCATCCTATTGTCATGGAGGTTGACAAGCCACAAAATGGAAACTGAGATCGTGCCGTCACCTCGAGTCATGCTGACGCCCCTTTGAGTCTGAGCGCAAAAGTGGCCACTAATGCGCTTCGGCCTTGTCGGGGCGCAAAATAGAAAGTGAAAATCGATCAGACAAGCGTTCAACAGTGGAGGATCATGCTGCGTGTAATTTTCGGGCACTTTGCTGTTCTGGATTTTCAGAGATGACCGAGCTGCCACACGAACTGTGTGGAGTCACTGGATCCAGAAGTCAAGCTTCACTGGCGCAACCGGCTCGCAGATTCGCAATTCATGAGGATTTCCATACGTCACTTGATATTCAACTCTGTAAAACACAAGTGAATAGGTCCCAAAAGACTCCTGGGTGTCAGTGTGGCCTAGCGGCAGCAAATGAAATTTGGTGTAGCGCATGGTTCAGGTCGAGTGCCAAGCCTGTAAGAGGTCGGCGATCAACTGGCCTTAAATCATCAGATCTGCTGTGCCTTGGCCAAAAGCACCTGAGCGCTTGAGCTTGAAAGTCCAATGATCGATCAATTGGAAAAAGGGGGAGTGACCCAGACAACAAACGCAATGAAGCAGAAAAGGAATGCATGACACACATACAAAAAGAGAATCATTCAAGACTCAAAAATGGCCGAAGAAAACCGGGAAGAGTTAAACAGTGAGAAGTAGTATAGAGTGGAAACTGTGATTTATGTCGCCAACACGGTAATGCTGAAGAGACCTGGGTCACAGTACCCGAAGGAAAAGAAAAAAACGGAGAAGAAAAGGAAAGAACGAGAGAGTGAAGAAAAACAAAACAAAACGGAAACGAGAGCAGGCCTAGACTCGATGAAGTAGAACAATACATATACAACAAGTCCAAGCAGATTGAAACCGAAAACAAACGAGAAAGGGAACTGTCAACCAATAGAACAGGGTGAGGCAAAAGCGAGTCGAATACAAGGGGAAGAGCGTAGGTCGGATGGATACGCGCGGACAGTGAGCAGGGAGCCCGCAGAAGGGCCTGCCTCAAGTCTTATCAGTAATGAAGCAAGGACTTTCTAGATACAAGCAAACTCACCATAATAGTGTTTCTCAAATCCGATAATGAACCTGCCCGTGCCATCCGCAGAACCACCGCACAGCTGGCCAGCCTCAGATATCCAGTCCTTACGCCCCCTCCTTCGGCATCGTGTTTCACCACCCAACGAATAACTCAATACGCATAAAGTACCAATCGCGCGTTCCCGGACACCCACTCTCTCAGATCCTCGTCATCCCTGATCAATATCTTTTCCTTCCCCCGCCCCGCAGAGCTCTCCGGCTCGAATCTCAACTCAGTCACGTCAGCGCCAAGTCGATCCCGGATCTTTTCCAGCAGCTGAAGATGCGTCACCCTCGGGGAGACACGGATCGCGATGAGATCGTCCGTGGACGAGTGGAAAATCTTGACTTTGAGGAATTGAGCCGTAGAGATGGATTGAGACTGAGAGTGCGAGCGCGAGTGACCTGAAGAATGAGTGGAGCGCCCAGTGGATGGCGGAGCCTGGGAAGTGTTCGACGAGGCTGTGGGTGGGAGTGCAGAAGACTGGGTGGCTGGAGAGACTTGGGAGGCGCCATCGTAGGATGAAACGGAGCCTCTCTGCATAGTAGAGAGTGGGATTGTAAGGAATTGATTGATGATTAGTCAGCACAGTTGCATTGGAAGAGTACCAGAGATGGACAGAACGCACTGTATTTGTGTTGTCATACCCTCCTTGGGAGTATGCTGACGAACGCGACACCGCATCGTCCCTATACCCGTAGCCATTTCCGTTCCCATTCCCATGTCCATTCCCGTGCCCATTCTGGCTGCCCTCATGAATGCTGAGACTATTCATCCTCAGCTCCTCTGCCTCACGATCCCTTTCTCTCTCGCGCTCCGAACGCCTAGAACTTGAAGGCTTGGACGACGCCGGCGGGGGCAGCACGACATCACCTGCCTTGCGCGAGAAGAATCGCCTCACAAGGTCACACCTGAGCACATACTCTGTTTCCCGCCGTTCACCCCGGATCGTGCTCGCCCCGTCTGAATCCGTCCCCAGTGCGATTAGCTCGCGTACATAAACATCCAGATCTCGCCTCCGCTCCACTGTGACGGCTTCGTTGACTACCTCGACGGGACCCGGCATGTACGGGAGGATTCGCGAGGCATCCGTCAGGGGCGGGTCGCTAGGGTGCCGTTTCTCGCGCCCAGCCTCGACGGGCCATGTATCAAGGAGGTCCAGCTGGAACGCATAGAAATCGTCATAATTCCGGTACAGGACCATGGCGATCGGTGTGGGAGGGGGTTTGCTGGTCGGGTCATAGTCTTCGTGAGTGGAGGAGGAAGGGGAGCGGTTGGGAGAGGATGGGGTATCGGGTTGCCATCGGACATCAACGCGGAACCAGTACTCGCCGGATTCCTGGTGGAATGAGGGAATGGTCGCGAGAATCGGAAGTCCCGGAGGAAGGAGTTCCTCTTCATCTTCCTCGTAGTTCGCCTCGCCGCCAGGAGCGGGTGCAGCACCACCGTTTGCTCCTGGGGCGGAGGATGATGCCCATTGTGAATCGTTATGGCCCACAGACGATCCACTGCGCCCATCTCCCGATCCGGGGCCGTTACGCTGCTGCTGGCTGAACCCATACCCGCTGCCACCGTTCATCCCTGCACCTCCAGCGAGAGGGGCCGTCATCGGTGGCGCACCCATCCCAGGCGTGGTGATTGGGGGGCTTGATGGCGTGGGATCGATTACGCCCAAAGGGATTGAGCTCTGCTTGTAGTCCAGCGTAGCCTTCTTCCACACTTCTACCTTTGGTAGTGTGCCTCGATCCATGCATTCATTGACTTCTGCCTCGGTCATCTTGCGCCCGCTTTGTGGCTCGCGCAGCTCAACGAATGATACAGGGATCAGACCTGGACCACCCAGGCGCCCGATGGGTTTAGCCACGAACCATTCGCGGTTTGACTGCGCAACGACCGTGATGGCTTCACCGGCTCGAGCGTCAAGTTCATCGGGCCGCTCGGCACTGAAATCGTATTGAACAATTGCGAAGAAGGCAAGATGCTTGTTCGTGGGACCAGAGGGGACAGGAGGTGCTGACATAGGTGGATTCGGAATGGGACCACCTATATTGCGAGGAAATCCGGTGGTGGACAACGGACCGGGAGTTCTGGACCCATCAAATTCGGATTATTCCAACACGACAGCAGTCAACTTGTCAGGTTGAGCGCCTCAATCTTGGAGAGTGAGAAATAGAAACGCACTGAGCTTGTTTACCCAAAAGCTCGAACATATCGTGTGGCACAAGGCCTCTAGAGCCAACGTTTGGGTTCTGGACCTCATACCAGAGCGTACTGCGTCATTGATGGCCGATTATTGAAGCCGTGCATGCATAGAAAGAAATCGCAAGGAATTCGCAGAATGAACAGAAATCGGCGAGATATTGGCCATGGAAAAGGAGAGCTCGTCAGTTTCAAGTTTAGCTCGCATCAAAAAACTCCCGGACACCGCAGCACCCACTCCACATGATAAGACAAAACAACTCACCCACGGTATTCGACCTCACGTGTAACGTAGAAAAAATCCCCCTTGTTGAAGGACAGCTCTTGAGGTGCCGTAGCCCTCCTGTTCTCCACGGCTCGGATGACCTTGGAGGGTACAAAGTTCTTCGCGCTTTGTGGTTTTGACACGAGGCCACCACCATTAGGAGCGACGCCAGTAGCGGATTGAGCCTTCGCGTCTCGCGAGCGCCGGAGGAATGCCATTTGCACAGCAGAAGTCGTCGAGCGGCGAAGAAGAGAGTGATGTGATGATAGGAGAGAGAGAAGAAAGTAACGGTCAGAGAGGACGTCGAGTGCCTCCCAATCGCGAGGTTCGGATCACAAGAGAGATCAGATATGGGTTAGGGGACGCTTTGCGTTGGGCGGTGATGTTTTGTGATCAAATCGAGAAGCAGCACTCGTTGCAAGGGAGAAGGGGTGTTGTCTTGACAGAGGCAAACCCAGTTTGTCGTTGTCGTGGTCGTCTTTTGTCGTAAGAGAGCCGGAAGTCGTCTTGGTCGTATTCTGACCGCAAGAGGGGAAATGCGAGAGGAGGGAGTGCAGTGAATGCAATCACGATCGGACGTACACCGGCACAAACACGGTGAGTTTGGCTTGGGTCAATAAGCGTAAGCAGCACCAAACACTGATCAGTTAAAAATCGTATGCATGCCCATATCATGATCTGGACACCAGGAACAACTGTTGCTATCAGTTCGAAATAGCACCGCTCTAGTTGCTTGGTCATATGTCGAGAGCATCTATCCTCCAGCACCCGTAGAGTGCGGGTATGAGTCACGTCTCCGCGCTCAGTTTAGGTATCCGTTCGGGCGGCGTTCCTTGTCACCACGACCGAAATGATCGCAGTACATAGTGCGATTTACCTCATGAGTGTACACAAAAACGTGAATTATCGTAACTTGTTTCCCTCAGTCTTATACTCTGGGAAGTCTGCACGAGAAGCGACGCCCGACGGAAGGGTTGACTCTCGCGGAAATTAGTTTTGAATGCTCAGGAAAATCACCCCCGTAGTAATCGCGCAGATAACTTCATCTCTTGGTGCTCGGACGAGTTGTAAGTGAGTGAATTACTCGGATTGCGTCCACAATTTCGGGATACTGTTGACACTGTCATCTTATTAGAACCCATGATCGAGTCCTTGTACACCCCACTGAGTAAATCAGTCTTGGCTCACCACGTAGCAGGAGCACCCCACCTGATTGGTATCGCCATCGGCATCACTGCAGACTTGAATCAATTGCCCATCAGGGCAACCATTTACTATCGCTAACGGGTCGATGCTTCAGTAGGTCTGATCCCAATGGCTGACATGTCCTTGTCTGAACCAACTTGTCGTTCACCTCGCTAGCAACTTGTGATGGTTTGGCGGCGGGTCGTGCCAGTGTCCCGATATCTCGGATGATCGATTTTTCTCGGAAAACGAAGTTTTGATCGTGTCGCTGGCCCAGCATTCATCTCTCCCTCATAGTGAGAATGTCAAATCAACAAGAGCCAATCGTTCAACCTCTGGATATCCAAAAATGCTTTGAATGAATTTCAGGCGGGTGGGATGGATCTGATGGGGGACTGCAAGAGCAGACTCATGAAGTTTGTTAGACGCTCCAAGCGAATCATACGCGATATTCCCACCAGCTCATCTGCCCTTGTATCTAACCAAACAACCATAATTGCGAATTCCGCGCCTATCGAATTATCTATTCTGGTGATGATATTCCCATTAGGCGGATGGTCTTGTTACGGTCGCTCATAACTAGTGAATGGACAGTCACATGATTGTTACCCAGTGTTGTTGCCCCTCCAGTTAGACGCACGCTCACCACTCGCCCTATTTTTAGCATGCAAGCCTCTAACTTCCCTCCAGATATCGTAGAGAAAATCCTCTGTCAAGCACATTATCTGGATATCGTGAGGTGCCGTAGAGTGCGTTTCACATGAATGCTTCATCACTTCTTGCCATGATGGGTACCCACTGTGTCAATGTTTTAGGTGTGCAAACTATGGGAGTCCATGATATCGCTTTCAACTGCTCTTCAATATATTGTCTGGCTGGGGATCCACGGAAAGGTGGATGGTGATGAGTCATTCCAGCCTCGAACGTCTGCCGAACGTCTGGAGTTGTTGTTTGACCACGAGCGCTCTTGGGCCACTCTGAAGCCTCGACTTCGTAGCCTACGCCCAATGCGTCTCCCGTTCAGATCGTACCTCTGTGGTTCGGATCTTCTTTTACTTCTTGTCCCTCGCGCTCCTCCGGGTGCGGGATTCAAGGGCATCATTAGTCGGCTAGCATCCACAGTCGCACCTATAAGCGAGTCCCAAGACGAAATGATTGGGGACGAGCTAAATCTTGCCTTATATACCATAGACCCCGAAAATGACCTGATCATTATCACATCTAGGTAAGGTTGCCGCCACTATCATCCTCTTTCAACAAGAAGAACCTCTGCTGATGGTGTATTAGTCTCTTGAGCCTCTCTCAAGTTGATATCCGTTCCTTGCGCTCCCCATCTGTCGCTCATCCTTTTTCCCTGACCCCAAGCCTGAACTGGGAGCCTTTCATTGGGATGTTCCACGGCCCAGAAGGCATCTCAAACTACCGTTGTATTCTCTTACCACCTGAGTCAATGGCTGCTGGGCCATATCTGATTCGGCAATATGGCTTGGTAGCCTCCTCCGATCTTGGAGGGGCTTCTTGGGATATGGAGCACTCCTATTCAGCCAGTATCATTGTTTTTTTCAGTTGGATTACCGGTCGAGTTATAGCGGTAAGCAATATCTCAATGAGCTATCTATGTGATACCACTGTAACCTTTTTTTAGAGGCAAGTATTTCCGTGGGAGAAGAGGGAGATTCGCGGAATTGGGACTTTTTGTCTTATCTCGCCAACGGTTTTTGTTGTTCCAGTGATTCAGTATATCGGTGCCTCTACCCAAAAACGCCGATATCAACTCTCTATATCACTCCATGTCTATGACATCTCCCAGTCTTCCACTAGTGATGAGCTCAACTGTCCTGTGCCAGCTCTGACTGGCATTTTCTCGCTCCCGGTATTTGAGGACCATCTTCGTAATTCCTGGTTCAATGTCAAATGTGGTTGCGGCATCAGCAGCCGTGAATTTCATCCACACTGGCCCCCAGAGGCTCAAAAATTGGCTATGAAAAAACCATTCCACCCTCTACAGCAAAGTGATGAGAAAATCTTTACCGTCACTGTGCGGCGGGAGCCGACTCAGCCCAAAATGCTCTTCATGATATACACCAAATCGTTAATTGTCTCAAGCAGCTTACCTACGGTTGCGATACCATGGGCCAGCTGGAGCAGTGAGAACGCAGTGTGTTCCGAAATTCCCTGTCACTCAGCTGTTGCAACGTATGGAGAGCGGGTGGCTATCGTGTCCTACGATGACCATCGGCTTGGAACTCAAGCCAATGAGCAATGGGTTTTGGAGGTACTAGATTTTAGAATCGCTCGTCTCAGGTGGTTGGCCGCTTTGCAGAGAAACTATGGCGTCGACAGTCCCAGGCTGAACCTTCCGGAGAGCTCCTCTTCGGATCTTTTGGAAATGCTTGACCACTCGGTCCTAGAATCAGCAGATGGTATGGCACAGCCTTCGACTTGGCCTATTCCACTCACGACTCCGGAGCCTGATAACGAAACAGCCTCACACGCCGCGTCCGTTACCCCCGGGACGACTTCATCTGTTCTCCCCACCAACGCCCCTAGAGATTTCACAGAAAGCGGCCTAAATTTTGTTCGCACTGCCATCCACCTTCCTGGACCCCGCTCCATCCAGCTGGACTCAGAGATGGACCTGACCATGGATGCAGAGAGGATCATTCTGACGATGCCACATGTACGTTCTATAAGCTGGCCCATAGCGGCTTTTACCTCGATTGCCTTTGAAACATCCCATCTTTTTGCTAACGTTTAACCTTCTTTTTGATCCAGGTTGTGGATGATCCTGGACCTGAAGAACCGTTGGGGACACGGGTATATATGGAGATTCTGACCTTTTGAAGGGACGAGGAGTCATCAGGCTATCTTTCCTCTTCCATAGCTTAGGGCCAGAAATGAACATCTTTTGGTAGTATATTCAGACTAGGAAAGATTGCAAATAATAACCCACGAAATGGAAAATATGCTTCCTTGAGGTCACGCTTTCAAGGGTTCTCTCTCACATAGTCTTCCGCTTCTCACGGTCACAGTTGATTGTGGCACCTGATACCCATCCTACCCTTGCTATGCTGGCGCAAACCCCTGGCTTGAGTCTCTCTCTAGACGCTGTAGAGCAAATACTCTACCAATCGAGTTATCTTGATATCGTGAGGTGCCGTGCCGTACGTGTCGGGTCGATCATACAGGCTATCAAATGTGCCTACCCTTTTCATGATTTCAGGTTTGCAAATCATGGGAGTCCATGATATCCTCTTCGATTGCTCTTCAGTACGCTGTTTGGTTAGGTATACACGGAAAAGAGGATGGCGATGATTCATTCTACCCTCGAACGTCTGCCGAACGCCTTATGTTGCTATTGGAGCATGAACGCTCCTGGGCTACTTTAACACCTCGAATTCGTGGCCGACGTAAGATTAATAATCACTCCAGGTCACATCTCCATGGCTCGGACGTTCTCTTTATTGTCGAGTCGCGTGTTCCTTGGGACGGGACCTTTCAGGGAGTTCTTCACCACCTGAATTCTTCAATCGCCTCCCACGGAGAGACTCAAGATGAACTGATTGAGAACGAATCAGAACTAGATTCATGCATCGTAAACGCTGAGAATAATCTTTTGATTATACCTGAGTGAGTTAGCACCCAACTTTCCCCCCGGGCCTCAACGTCACCAGTAACGGTGCAATAGTCTCGACCATAGGTGGACCCACCACATCCGCTCCCTACGATCGCCATCGATTGGGCATCCTCTCGCCCAGATATCGAGTGTGAACCTGTCTCGTGCTGTTCAAATGCTCTACAGCCCCCCAAGCTACCCAAACTACTACCCTGTATATGATCTACCTATGTCACTCACCGCAGGGCCTTATTTGATCCAACAGTATTCCATCTGGGCTCGCTCTCGCTCAGAGGGGGATTCCTGGGGGAAAGGAAATCCCAATTCAGCTTCCGTCATTCTTGTCCTCAATTGGACAACTGGCCAAATCGTAGCTGTGAGCATTCTACGAATGTCCTCCAATGATGTCACTACAATTTTTACTCTCTAGAGATGCGTATTTTCGTGGGAGGATGCGGACGTTCGTCAAGTCAGAAACCTTTGCCTTCTTTCACCCAACATATTCGTTGTTCCAGTCACTCGCAAGATCCCCGGCACCGAAGAACGCGCAGATGGGATCTCTATCTCATTGCATGTCTATGATTTCTCCCGGTCTTCTGCTACTGATGAACTTGGTTGTTCTGTGCCAGTTCTTACTGGCATCTTTTCCTTGCCAGAATTCCAGGAGCACGATAGCTTCTCCTGGCTTACAGTTGAATGTCGCTGCAGCGTTACCAGCCATGAGCTATTGTTTCATTGGCCTCCAGGGGCCCAGCCCTCAATTTCAGAAAAACCATTCCACCCTCATCACGAAATCAATGATAAAATTTTCACCGTTAGCGTGCAGCAGGGTTATCAAGCAGACAAATTGTTGCTCATGATATATGTAAGAGCATTACTATCCCAGAGCAATGCGCCGGTCACCCCGCTTCCATGGACCAGCTGGGGCCAAGCATACTCAAGTGCGACATGGATACCCCCTTTCGCTGCTGTGGCGGCAAGTGGGGAGCGGGTGGCCATCGCATTTTACGAGCTATCTTCTAATTCGCTTGAGATGCCATTCGGTTACAAATGGACCTTGGAGGTCCTCGATTTCAATACTGCCCGCGTGAGGCGGCGAGCTGCTTTGCAGAGAGCCAACGGTGATGGCAGCTCGCGTTCCATGGATCTGGCGTCAGGTCTATCAGCTCCGATCCAGCCGCCCCTGATATGGCCAATGCTGCCTCCACATATCAACTATGATGTTGATAGTATGCCGACTTTGTGGAATGCATCACATCTACCGACTGGCGAGGCTCCCGAAGATGCATCTTTGGGCTTTTCCCTTGGCTCTGCAAGCCTTCTCCACAAGGTATTCTGTCTTCCTGGGCTGCGTTGCAGTCATGGAGACCCCCAGGTGGAGCTCCACATGGACGCAGAAAGGATTATTGTGACTATGCCGCACGTACGTCTTGTTGCTGACTCGCTCATTTCCGCCATCTTGTTTAATATGTTTGGTCTTTACCCGCTTACATCATTGTCTTGATCTGTCTCAGCATGTGGATGATGCTGCACTTGACGAGCCGTCAAGGATGCGGTCGTATATGGAAATCTTTGCGTTTTGAGCGGTTTGTGGGCTTATGGCGCTTCTAACCCTAGTAAAGGGAGTGTAGGTACTTTCTAAGAAAATTTTGTGTAGCCATTCTATGACCTCACCACAAAATGGAGGCAAAGCAGTCCCAATGTCCAAACTTTTGTCTCTCAATCAAGCGAGAAATATTGCAAGTGATGTCTAAATTTTGATGTCAAAGGGTCTTGAAATGCAGACAATTGAGAGAGAGCAACAGTAACCAACCAGCAAATGAGGCGCGAGCACTAACCTACAAGAATGTGTGGGGTATGGTATATATGCATGGGGAGAGAGAAAAAAAGAGAAAAGAGAGGTAGAGAAAGTGAAAGTGAGAGAGCGACATATTTACACCAACAACAGAAAATGGGAAATGAGAGAAATGAGGGAGGCATGCGCAGGCCTGACAGGCTGCGGGAAGTTTGTTTGATGAGATTAACGAGTAACAGGGAGAGGAAGGGCAGTGAAGAAATGTAGCCAAGGAAGGAAGAAAGAAAGAAAGAAAAAGAATAGTCTATGGAGTTTCTCTATGGGGGAGAGCGCTTATTGGAGCCTATGGGCTTCCCATTCGCGCATCCTCTGCCGCCTCATCATCCCCAGCGATTGCAACAGGAATACCTCCCCGTATACGGATCGTCCCGCTCCTGGTCCCTGCCCCACGCTTATACCCTCTATTCGCCGTCGAAGAGGGATGTGCAGAGTAGGCGAACGAAGGGGAAGAAGGGCCAGCTCTGGGAGCAGCAGCAGCAGCAATGGTAGCAGAAGAGGACGCTTGAGCGCGATGCGATTCGGACGAACGACGAATCTCATCATCTGTATCGCCATCGCCATCCGAACCAGACGAAGACGAGTCATCTGCCTCGGAATCTTCATCATCATCATCGTCCGCGTCAACATCGTCGTCTTCATCCATGGGTCCACCGCCCCCGTGGCCTGCATGATGCGTCGAGGCAGGGCCAAAGTAGTCGTACCCCGCACCATCATAATCTACCGAGCTCGTACTGGACCAGCCCGATCCTATCCTCCTCCCTGCTCCCATTCCTCCTCTCCCCCTCACATGTCCTTGGCCAGGTGCAGCAGCGCGCCGCGTACCGCCCGGGCTCGTCGCGGGCGTCGTGGCATTCGAGCTTACAGAGCTCACAGTGCGGATGGACGACCCGGATGAATCGGACGGGCGGATCGTCGGCTCATCGTCGGTCGTGGACGTGTATCCACCCGTGTCCTCTGCCTCTGCTTCTGGCTCATCTTCCACATAGGGAGCGTTGAACCCGGGCCGGATCTGTGAGGATGAGGAAGCGGATGAAGTGGAGGAGGATGTGGATGTGGATGAGCCGCTAGACGTAGATGACGTCGACCCAGAGAGCGACGACGGAGCAACGGCGCGTGGTGAAGGCACGTGTCCTTGTTGTCCTTGGCGAGGCGACGGGGACGCGCTGGGCGTTGGGAGTGTATCACTCGGGGCCACGAACCCCTTCGTCGATTCGCCACCTACAACAGCAGGCGGGAGTGCGGTGCCTGGTGACACTGGCCGCTGGCCGTTCTTGTCTCCGCGCGTCGCAGAGTATACGAGCAGCTGATTGGCATAGCGCTGCAGCTCATCGGGGTGCACGACGAGGTGAAAGTCATTCAGGAGGAGGAACTGCAGCTCGAGCTGGTTGAGCTCTGCTTGCGGGAGACCGCCGACCTGATTTAGAATTCGGGTTGGCAAGATTTCGATGGAGATTTGGATCGACAATGCAGTGTTCGCGATAGGGTGTGGCAAGGTGAGTTGAGATGAGATGGTGGGTGGGTAGATCCACCAAGGGGATTTGAGATTAAATGTTCATCCGACGTCCGAGGAGTTTGGATCGGAGCACGTTCGCAATTGTCATAAAGCCACAGCGAAATGAAATGCAAGATGACATGAGAGCCGGCGGGCGCGCAAACGAAATGGATCCACAAGAAAATAGGAATAGCAAGTGAAATGAAACACAGTCAGCAAAAAAGTTCGTCCATGTTCGATCCTCTGAAGGAAGAGAAGGGCGGCTCACCTTGGCGTATCGAGAGTTCAAGTAAAACACATCGGAAAAGAACTTGCTCGCAACGGTGACGCCAGCAATGACGAGTCGATGGACATTGAAGCTATCGATCGCCAGCCCTCCTGTCCCACCTGTACCTCCGCCGCGTGCCATGCGATCGAAGTAGACGAGCAGGGCAAGGAAGACATCGTTTGTTGCTGGACAGTATTTGAGGATACGAAGGAGGTATGCCTCGATGCTGATAGTGGGCACGTTACGTGCATGAAAGAGAGCCGACGCACGCGCATGACCACTTGCGCCCATGTGCGATGCGGAGAAGGATCCTGGACCAGAAGCAGCCAAGGTGGCACCATTGGAGGATGAAGGTGATGTGGGGGAAAGGGGTCCACTTGCACTCCGTGAGTGCGAATGGGAATGTGAGTGGGAGCGTGAGGGTGATTGCGGTGATTGAGGGTGTGCATGGGCGTTTGCCTCGCGCAAGGAGTCGTTTGCAGTCGCGATCTGTTGGAGCAGTGCGGCGATGAGCTTCAACAGCTCCGTCGATGGGTAATTGACAATATCAAGGACTGGTGGGGACGGCGGGGGAGTGGCCTGCTGATGCTGGTGGTGGTGATGGTCATGCTGGTGGCCCATGTGTGAATGCGAGTGCACGTCCGTATTGACATGGATGGGGGTTGTGGATGAAGAAGAGGAAGGGGTATTAGAAGTGGAGTTGAGGTGGGATTGGGATTGGGCGCGTGAGGAGAGAGATGAAGAAGGGAGACGGCTGGAATGGGAATGAGATTGAGAAGGGCCTGGATCTCCCGAGGCAGCAGACGACCTGAATGGTGTTGAGGAGGCAGCGGAAGTAGAAGACGTAGATGAAATGGATGGTGGCGGGTCATGAGAGTGATGAGCCGTCACGTTCATCATGACATCGTCCTTGGTGGACTGCATGTGAATATGATTTCTGCGTGAAGACGATGCGCGGGACGACAAGGGGGGTCGAATGGATGAAGAAGAAGAAGGTGTGTTGGAGGTGGAGGTGGATGAGCCCGGCATGAGCGGCCTCGAGGACGATGCGGCAGCTTGCTGCTGGGATGTCGATGAGGGCGGCTTCATGGATGCTGCAGACTTTGGATTAGGTCTCCACGTCGAGATGCTCGGAGAAGACACAGAGGGAGTGGTCGCAAGAGAGGCGGAGGTCGACGAGGCTGAGGACGGGAATGGTTGCGAGAGAGCAAGCATGAGTGGGTGGGGGGTAGTCGTGGAGCCAAAAACAATCGCAATATGGCTATCAGCCAGCTAGAACGCAGAACACAGAGAAGGAGCAGACGCAGAGGTAGGAGTCGGCAGGAGATAGACGAGATTATACGTGGTCACTCTAATAAGGAGGAAGGGAGTGGGCGGGACGTGAGGAGGAGCGGGACAAGGAAATAAACGGGTGACGACAATGAATAGAGGCTGACCGACGGATAAGCGGCTAATGAGCCTAGCAGGGTCGAGGCACGCGATAATAATAGAGACTAATCGTCAAGCAGAGCGTGCAGAACGTGGCAGAGAGGCAGTTCTTTCCGTGTGCGGGGTGGAAACGCGGCCAGTGCCCGTCACAAACGATCGCAGTGTTGATGCGTGTTTGGTTGCTGTGACTTTGCAGCAAATTAGTGGCAGAGTGCGGCATATCCCGACATACGGAGCCGAGTCAGGGTTCAGCAGTGATAAATTCCCTTTTTTGGATAGGCTCGATCGGTCAATGTGAATCGGAGGAGTAGGTATACAAATTCACAAAGGACAAATGAATGCTGGTAGCTCTCCCTCCCAGCGTGGGAATCTTGTGCAAAGGCTCCAAGTTTCTTCTGGCCCTGACGAGAGCAACATGCGAGTTTACCACCATTGCCGAGGATAATTGACGCGATGTCGACAATGACGATGGCAGCGACGACGAAGGCGCTGGCCAAGACGAGCCTGGCAGAGTACCTCGCTATATACCCCTACCCAGCGTTTCTACTGTCTACCCAGCCCGATCCAGTGGCTTCCACCACATACGGCTCCTCGCTTGTTGCGCTCAACCCCAACGGTCCCTGCAGGGAGCTCCTCGCAGGCAACCAACGTGCTCAGCTTGCCGATAATGCCCTCATTGAGGCTCTACATACTGTCGAGGCTGCTAAAACATTCTCCTTTTGGGTAGCAGCAGTATCATCGGCGTCTGATTCACAGGAACAGCAACAGCACTCGCTGGTGTTAGAGCTCAACCTGCGATGGATACCCTCCTCAGAGCAAGCAGCTCCAGTGAAGCTGCATCTGGTCAAAGCTCGCGTTGACGAGGATTATTGGATCATCACCACCATCCCTCTTAGTACGCTACCCCCACCACTCACCCAGCTTCCATCGCACTCCACTTCGCCTTTCCCTCCACCGCCGCGATCATCAACAGCCACCAAGCGCATCTCGCCTAATCTCCACCTTGGCGACCTTCCCGCTCCGGCACACTATCTCCCTGGACTAGCAGCAGTACCATCGTCATTGCTATCGTCGTCCTCGACTCCAGGTCTCGCAGCACCGAGAGCTGTGACTGGTGTCCGTAGTCTAAACTCAAACTCGGATCCCTCCTCCGTCGAACCGACCTCGAAAGAGCTTCCCGCCGGCACGCTCCCTCATGCGGCGGAGCTGCACTCGATCAGCGCTGATTTCAGTAGCAGTGTAAATGAAGCGACTACTGCTACTGATAATGCAAGTACTACTGCCACTGCTGCTGCCGCAACCTCCAGCACCACATATCACACGACTCATGCTATGGACGATCAGGCACACACTCAGACACCGGCCCAGCAATTTGCTCTCGACCATATGAATCCTTCTGGAAGCACTACTGCCACACTATCTCGTTCCAGACCGGCATCCATCTCATCGAGCACTCGTGCTACGAATGCTTCGAATGCCTCGGCGACTTACTCCACTCCCTTTGAGAAACCCTTGTCAGCACATGCAGAGATTTCGCAAATGATGGACGAGCATCCGTGGGAGAAGACTGTCCTGGGGCCCCGCGAAGGATGGGACGAGAGCATAAAAGTACTCAGTGCGTCGCTCTCTATCTACCTTTTTTTTGAAGCAGCGCGCGGTGATGGTGGATTAACCGGCTCTTTTACATGGTAATTTACCCTTTTTTTGCGCATGTGAACCAGTCGCAATCATGATGGAATGCCCTTATCCAATGTCCATCTGTGGGTCCCATTCTTTCCTAACTGGATAGTCGATTGATTCGTTAATATCACTAACATATACCTGCGGTGCAAAGGGTACGGCCCAGAACTCAACATCTTCTACAACGCAGCATACGCAGATCTCGCAGGGAAAAAACACCCGGCGCTGTTTGGCATGGCAGGTGCCGAAGCATGGAAGGAGGTTTGGGATCAGTTGCGTTTTTCCTCTCTCTTGATTTGTTTGCTTATTCTTTCCCTCGGTTGGTCAAAACGAACTGTTTGGCTCATCGTCTTTTTTCTTCATGCTCGTCTATCGCTTGATGCGCGTGTAGAATGGGCCCACATGTCCAGGGTGTTTTAGAGGGCAAGTCTGTGGCGCGTCAGGACGACCTACTCATGTTTGAGCGGCTGGGAGATCAAAAATCGCCAGAAGAAACATATCATGTCCGTGCATTTCCCGTCACTCTCGACAAGCTCTTCCGTCTTTACAGGTTTCTATATATTTCCTTATATCTGATATCGTAGTCTTGGACGTGGATCCCGATCCCAAATCCCCGCCCAAATGCGCAACCCCCCGTGGTTGGACTGCTCAACATCAACTTTGAAACGACGCTCAAGGTCGTGACGGCCCGCCGTCTCAAGGTCATCCAGACCATTTGCGACCGCGCGATGCTGGCACCCACTATTATTGACTTTGCTCGCAATTTGCTCGAGGTCCTCGAGGATGCTGAACTGGAGGCGCCTTTCGCGGCGCTGTATACATGCACCGCAACTGGGGGGGAAGAGGCGGCTGGGAGCGGGTCCGGTACCGGCTCTGGAAACAGTAGTGCAAGCGCCAGCGTAAGCGGGAGGGGAAGTGGAAGTGGGAATGGGAGTGGGAGCTGGAGTAGGCGAGCAAAAGAGGGGGAAGGTGGGACGCTGAGTTTCCGGATGAGCCTCATAGGGTCCCTCGGTGTACCCACGCCCTCGCCTAACGATCAGTCCTCGCAGCATTCAAATGAGCCTCCCCCTCTAGGAAGGCCGTGGACAAGCACCTCAGCGAGTAAGGGAGGGTCTGGTTCGTCGTCAAACTCAACGATGACCTTGGGCTCGAACCCCTTCACGCCTTCACACCCAATGTTCCCTCGCGCATTTCACTCAAGGATGGTCATTCCTTCTGTGACGACGTCGATGCATGCAGCAAGTACTAGTGCGATGGCGTTTCCCGCTGGAACGGCCTCCCGACCTGATATCAATGCCCAGAAGCGACCTAACTCGACTCCCCAAGGGCAAGAAGAGCGTCAGAGTCCCAGGAGCTATCCTCTTCCGCCGAGCCCAACATCTTCGTTCATCTCAGACCTTGCTGATGATGGCGAGCCGACCCCGACGCCATCCACGCGCGATGTTCGGCTCTCCTTTACCTCTTCTGAGCCTCCTGAGATCGACAGTCTTGGCGAACTTGACGCTGAATCCAGCTTGACCCCGACTGACTCCTTCCAAGATTCATTCCCCCCCTCCAATGCTTTACCCACTGCACCGACCGAAAGTGTTGAGCCAACTTCTCAAACTCACCTTCCTCCTCAGGAGGAGACCCAGTATTCGGAGCCCCAGCGATTCGACTGGT
This sequence comes from Clavulina sp. PMI_390, assembly GCA_015039315.1. Classification (NCBI taxonomy): domain Eukaryota; kingdom Fungi; phylum Basidiomycota; class Agaricomycetes; order Cantharellales; family Hydnaceae; genus Clavulina; species Clavulina sp. PMI_390. The sequence continues at coordinate 81,561 of WIDE01000039.1, forward strand.
CCCCGTACATCGCCGAAGCCATGTCACTTAACACTGCGGTGCATGTTTCCTCACTCCCACCCTCTCTCATGTCCAATGTCGGCCGCACGCGTGGGTGGCGCGACCCCGTCAGCAGCGCCATTGTCCTCCCCATCACATCGGAAGGTGAAACGTCCGAGGCGGCCGTGCTTATTTTGGGATGCAACCCGCGCCGGCCGTTTAACGCCATATATGCCGAGTTTATCGACGTACTGCGCCTGGCGCTGATGGGTGCGCTAAATGCGGTACTTGGGCGTGAGGCAGAGACCCAGAGAGCGAACCAGCTAGCGCAGTTGGATGCGGCCAAGACGGTGTTTTTCAGCAATGCGAGCCATGAGTTGAGGACGCCGCTGACGTTGATAGATGGGCCGCTGCTTGAGGCGGTCGCAATGTTGAAAGAGCGTGAGAATGACCTGAAAGCCCCCGGGGAAGGAGAAGGCCAAGGTGCGGAGATGGAGGGGGAAAGGAAAGGAGGCGTGAGCGCGGCCTCTAAGATAGCAGGCGTACGGGAGAGATTGGTACTCGCGTCACGGAATTCGGCGCGTTTGAGCAGACTCATTGACTCCCTGATGGACTTTTCCAAGGTGCGTTGAACGTTATTTTCCTTTTTCCTTACGCAATTTGAGCTCTAACCAAGGATCTCGGGCGCGTCATACATGCCACGGGTATAGATTGAAGGGGGGAAGCTTGTTGGACGGTTTGGTCCAGTGATGCTCGCTCCCTTTACGGCGGATTTGGCGTCGCTATTCCGTAGCACAATCGAGAAGAATGGAATCGAGTTCAAGTACGTGCCACTCGCCTTATCGATCTTTTTGCACATCCCCCCTCTTCCCGATTGCACGGCACGCTCGCCAGCTGCAAGGCTTTATTCATGCTGCTAACTCTGACCCGTCTTTTGCAGCGTCGATTGTGATGCGGACGACGCCTCCATTGCTTATATAGACCCTGAAATGTGGGAGAAGATAGTGTTCAACCTAATCGGGAACGCTTTCAAATATACGCTCGAGGGCAAGATCACAGTGCGCGTTCGGTTCTCCCCGCTTTGGGCCACATTCCAAGTGGAGGATTCTGGTGTGGGGATACCACCTGAGGATATCGATCGAGGTTGGGTTGCACCTTTATTCTGTGGGCGAAGCAACTGACTTTGATTTAGTATTTGAGAGGTTCCATCGTGTGACGGTGAGTGGCAGTTGGGTTATCTACGCACGACTTAGTTCAACTTGATCCAACCTCCCTCTTTGATTGGAATTACTTTAGAACGTCTCTAGGAGCCACGAAGGGACCGGAATCGGGCTCGCGCTGACGAAGGTCCGTATTGAATGTTTCGAGCCAAGGCTAGCTCTTGCGACGATTGCTTGATGCTTTCTTCCTTCCTAGGAACTTGTCCGCCTACACGGAGGCCGCATCACTGTAACATCTCTGGAGCAGCAGCGTTCCACTAACACCTTCCCGTGGGACCTTCCCTCAAGCACAGACGCGAACTCTCCTGACGAGCTTGATGACCGACCCCACGGCTCTACATTCACGATTGTCATTCCTATGGGCCATAGCCACATTCCGAAAACGCACTTAGACGACACCGTCCACACAATGTCTAGTCGCCGCCGGTATGCACGTGGTATTATTGATGAGGCAGCGCAGTGGGGCCATGGGACACCAGGCTCTGGCGAAGTACAGACCCCGAGCGACACGACCACCGCGAGCGACGAGCTGCTGGGGAGCCTCGGGAGTGCTGAAGCTGTATTTTTTACAAGGGAAGATGTAGTCCTGGTCGTGGATGATAATGTAAGTTGGTCGATACCTATCCTTCTTGGCCGTGTTCGACGCTGATGCCAGTTCTCCTGATGGCAATGATCATAGACGGATATGCGCCAAGTAAGTTCCCCCCTCTCTCTGTCCCTTTATGTTTTTCTAAGGCTGTCCGGTTTAATGCTTGTTTTTTTTTTTGCAGTACATCAAGTCCATGTGAGTATCCATGTCGAGGATGCAATCTTCCGTCACGTAGGGTCTAAGTTCCCTCTCTGTGGTTTTCGCAGATTTTCGCATTATTGTACTGTCAAAGAAGCATCAAATGGCGAAGAGGCTCTCAAGCTGATGACGGCCGGGAAAGTCAAACCAGACGCTGTCGGTGAATGGGCCTTCTATAACCAATCTCTGATCCATTATAGACTGATGTTGTTCATCTCCCCCAGTTACTGATCGAATGATGCCATTCCTGGATGGAGATGGTCTCCTCCTGGCCATGCGTAATAGCCCAGAGCTTCGTGGCATTCCAGTTGTGATGGTGACTGCAGCGGCGGTGGGTTTATTTGTATTGTTATCTCTCTGGCTTGGATGGCAAGCCATTAAACCCTATTTATCTCTAATTCTCCCTCGTTCCGGACTAGGGAGAGGAGGCAAAATTAGAAGGTCTCTTAGCTGGCGCTGACGACTACGTCGCAAAACCTTTCACAGCCAAACAGCTTCTCGCTAGAACACATTTACAGCTGCAGATAGGAAAGCGGAGAGCACAGTTGGAAACAAGATTCGAAGCCAGCATTAGTCATTTAAGAGTAAGTTGCTGCAACAAACCTCAGTGCCGTGTATATCTCGCGCTCGTGTTACTAAAATTTCGATATTCTAGGTCCTTTCTGAATTAGCTCCTGTTGGGTTAGTTCTACCACTCCTGAGCAGCATTCTAATTCCGTCGTCTCCTTTCTGATTATTTGTCATTAGCATCTTCCGTGCTGACACTGATGGAAGGCGAGTAGTGATCACAGACTATCTCTATCAACTTGAATACTGACCAAGAATAGCGTATACTTGCATTCAGGATAACTTGGGGTGCGTCCATCGCCTGTAAACGTCTTTGAACCATCAAATTGATGTAGTACTTAGCAAATCCCATGTGGTATGAGCTTATTGAACATGAACCTAACGCTCTCGTAAGTGCATTGATGGCATTTGGAGCTCTCTTTTGCGCCAGGCCACTCATGAAGTGATCTTCCGTTCAGCTGGATGATTGGCTCGATTATATTGTCCCTGAGAGCAAGCAAGAGGTTCAAGAAGCGTGGCACAAGTTGTGTCATCAGCTAACTCCACGTCGCCTTGTGATGGTCAGTGATGCTCTCCCCTTGTGACAGAATACTCATAGACGATTGATTAACTGTGATGATGCGCCCTTGAGCAGGAATTTCACTTCACCACTGGACGGTGTGTGCAAGCGCAGGTTTGTGCTTCCATGTAACTCAACTACTAAGGCTTTCACTCACAATTCTTTAGTTCAACGTCCTCGATTCGCAGGAACTGGGGAGCCCTAGCATCCTCGGTGCGCCACAATATTCACTTTCATACATATGGCGACCTTAACAAGTGTGCAATCCCACAGGCACTCTCACGGACATTAGCGAGCGTCGGATCCTTCAACAAACTCAGCTCTCCATTGCTCTCGAACGAGAAGCTGCTGCGCGTCGCCAAGCTGAAGAATCAGAAACGCGGCGACAGGAAGCTGAGGAACGCCGGAGAGCGCAAGAACTACTCATTGATGTCACCTCACACGAACTTCGACAGCCTGTGTCAGCCATCCTGAATTGTGCATCATTGGTGCAAGAGAACTACCGATCCTTGAATGCTTACCTCCTCGAACAGGTCGAGGAAGGGGTATTTCATCCAAAAGCGAACCTTCTCGAGACGATGAAAGAGGATTTGGAAGCTCTAGGTACATTCAGCAACGATAGCGCGGCTCGTCTGACGATAATTCTTATTAACTCTTCATTGCCTTAGATTCCATCTATCAATGTGGTCTTTCTCAAGAGCGAATCGCTAATGAGTGAGTTAAAACATCTGTGTTAATTCCTGAGACATACTAAACGGTCCTGCTGTAGCGTGCTGGTGAGTTAACTCTGCTCAAGTTGAGCTGTCGGGATGAGCCAACCCCTTGCGTTTGCAGTCATTATCGCGTATGCAACTCGAGGTGCGAAGCTGTGCCTCTCCACCACGGCCTTTCCACCAATTAACCTCCGGAACTCAAACCATCCTCAGGTTCTGTCAATTCTTCCAGTGGATTTTATTCTAGAGAAAGAGCTACAGCGAATTTGTTCACCATTCCAGACCGAGCTAAAGATGTCCGTGCGACTCTCACTTTTGCGTACAGCTGTCGCCAAACAAAACCCTCACACCAAGACCTTTACTCTAGGAAATCGATACAATTCGACCTTGTATTGGGAGAGTCTGTGAAAGCGCTCCATGCTTCACCCGTTCGCATGGATAGGGTGCGTAAGCTTCTTGCTGTCTCGGCATCTTCGGATTCGCGGTGCTAATACTTGCCCCTTCGTTCGGATTGGATGATTTGCATAATGCGTGTGATCACTCGCGCGTAGCTGCGATTTGCTCAAAGTAAGGCGTCAGCTAAGCCTCTGGATTTAGTACAACCGCTACCTATTGCTCAACATCTTTTGCAGTTGTTACAAATCTCCTCAGCAACGCCATCAAGGTCGGTTTACGTGCCAACTAGAAAATTGTCTGAAACTTGCTAATTCTCACAGCCTGCCCTCTACAGTTCACTGACATTAGCCCGCAGTCTACCCGCGAGATCTACGTGCAGGTGCAGGTCTCATCCAAGCCGCCATTACCAAACTCCGCCCTTCCCAGCTCAACATCGATCGATGACGCGCCTCGTCCAGGTGAGGAGCACGACGGACCGATCTTCATATTTGTTTCCGTGAAGGATTCAGGCCCCGGGTTGAAGTAAGCAGCATTTAGTAGTGTGCTGGCACTTGGTGAATCAAACACAGTAATGTTGACGAATGCTTTGCGGTAGACCTGAGGACTTAGCGTTGCTATTTCAGCGGTTTGCACAAGGGAGTGTAAGTTAATATTTGTCTGACATGCATTAATGTTCTCTACGATCGACATTAATCTCTTTTGTGCAGAATTCACATGAAGGTGAGCTTCGAACCTACTCAGTATGTACCACCATCGTATGTCTTCCAACACAATTCCACCTGGCGCAGTGTTCGGTGGCTCTGGTCTCGGGCTCTTCGTATCGAGACGACTTTGCGAGCTTATGGGCGGCCGCATCGAGGTCGATAGCCAATATGGTCAGTATCCGTCAACTCCGAATAGGTCTTAGACCCCAATGTGTTTCGCGAGCTGAGTGGTGTATCCTTTCATAGGTCAAGGGGCTGCGTTCCAATTCTTTGTGCAAGGCACAATGGCGAAGGTCTCGAATAATCAGGGAAATGGGGGCAAGCCGGAACTGCAGACGCTTTCTCGTCATCTGTCTCGTCCCCCTCGGTAAGCCTTGATCGCGGTGTTACAGTTGCATGGGAATTTGCCTATTAAATGCTCACGACATGACTCCTTCATTTGTTTTCTTTGCCGTGTCTAGCGTCCTAATTACGGAGGATAATCAGGTTCGTTTACGAGGGCAACATTGATTTGAGGCAGCTAACCCCACGCTCAAATATTCACAGATCAACCAGAAGATCCTAAAGTACGGCGGTCCGTGCGGAACCTGGACTCTATCCTTGATTATTGATGTGATTTTTTTCCTTTCTTCCAGCCGCCAACTTAATATGGGTGGCTGTGAAACTGTGCTCGCTTCCAATGGTCTCGAGGCTATTGAGGCAGTCAAAAAGTTTCATGGCGAGGAGCAAACACTCTTCGACGTTATCTTGATGGGTACGCTCATCCTCTTGCCCTTTTTTGTCGCATGGTTGTAACACTTACTGATTTTGCCTCCGGAACATTGCAAAAAGATTGTGAGATGCCGGTCATGTATGTTAAGCTCCCTCACACAGTTTCCCATGTTCTCTCGAACGACGAAGTTCATGACTAGATTTATTTTCGTTCATAGGAGCGGTTATGATGCAACTCGCGAGATTAGACGGATGGAATCTGAAGGGATGTTTGAACGAAATCACATCATCGCGCTGACTGGAAATGCTCGTTCAGCTCAGGTATGCCTGATCTCTCATATATCGGCTCTAATTCACATATAGATCACATAACCACCTTCCTTCCCCAGATCCAAAGTGCGCGCGATGCAGGCATGGATGATGTTATGGTTAGTGTTCAGTTTCTGGCTCCCTGACACCGTTTTTACTCCCTATTGACCGTCCCCTCGCGTTCGCGACTTCTTGCTTCTCAGATCAAGGTATGAGTCCGGCCAACTCGGATTCTTAGCCACTGCTTGGCGTTTGCAGACTGCCGAAAGCTGACTAGCGTATTCCAATCTATAGCCCTACAAGATTGAGGAGCTTCTCCATGTCATCAGGAAACGCACGGCCTCTAACTCTTCTCGAGCACCTTCTCCATTACCGCCGCCCCTTCCGCCACCGTATTAGGCCATCCCGTTTGAAGGGCTTGTTAGCCTATTATTATCATTCTACTGCGAATATTTGCGTTGTGATACTCGTCCTTTTTTGTTGCCATCCAGCTGGGTTCTTTCGGCGTCGTCTTTCTCTTAGGCATTTATATACGATATATGTCTACAATTGATATCTGCCATAATGATAGCATGAGCTCTACATGTACATACCAACGTAGATGAGCTCGTAATTTCAACTCGTGACTGGCTCAGAATCGACGAAATGGCATGAGCAGAGAGGAGTGAATTGATGGGGTGATATGCGTATTGGAGGGGAGAGATGAATCTGAAATTGCCCTGTGTGGTGTCACTGGTGTGCCTGCGCTACTGGTTCCGGTAGCTCTCCACATCGGAATCCTTTGACAATTGCAAACACAAACACGAGTCTGGTAACAGGCCTGCTGTACCTGGAGGCTGAAAAAAGCGGATATCGATGCGACAACACTGGCGCTACTGCTGACGGATTATGGACTCAACGACAATGGGGGCCGCACGAATGGCCCTGAGCTCGAGTCAGAGCCTGGCAGACTACCTCGCCATCTATCCCTATCCTGCCTTTTTCTTGTCTACACACCCAGATGCCACGGCCTCAAGCACGTATGGGTCCTCGCTCGTCCCTCTCCACCCTAATGGTCCATGCAAGGAGCTCCTGGCCGGCACTCGCCATGGTGAACTTGCCGATTCTGCCCTCATCGACGCTCTTCGTACTGTCGACGCGGCTAAGACGTTCTCCCTTTGGGTCGCAGCATCGTCAAACTCCCACTCTCACTCCTATTCCCTGGTCCTAGACCTCAGCCCGCCATGGGTAGTATCTCCAGGAGGAGAAGAGACAATCCTTCCTGTTAAACTGCATCTGGTTAAAGTCCGCGTTGATGAGCACTATTGGGCCATCACTACTATCCCCCTCAGCACACTACCTCTACCCCAAACTCCCTCGCCTTCGACATCTGAGCCAGTTCTCCCCAAGCGCACCTCACCCAATCTCCACCTGGGCGAACTTCCCTCTCCAGCACACTTTCTTCCCAGACTGCAATCATCTACTACGTCATCGTCGTCGATCCCAGCTACAGACACATCGAACATCAGCTTAGATCCTCCACAACAACTACCGTCCAACTCAATACTATTGAGCGAACCGAGGCCCATAGAGCTGCCCGCCGGGACGCTCCATGTCCCGGCGGCTCCACCCACGTCGATCAGCAGCAGCAATGAAACAGCTGAAGAGCCTACATCCACTACTAATACGACGAGTAGTCCCGATAGGAACAGCCTTATTGACAACATTAACAATCAATCACAAAGTCGGCCTGCCTCTGTTGCTAGCGCTACAACCCGTGTCAATGCTCCTTCCACCAAAAGCACCGCTTCGAATGCCTTCACACATCGTCCCCCACCATTCGAGAAGCCCTCATCCGCAAAGGACGAAATTGCACGCATGATGGACGAATATGCGTGGGAGAAGACCGTCCTAGGGCCTAAAGAAGGATGGGACCAGAGTTTGAAACTCCTCAGTGCGTCGTCGGGTTGGTTGCTCGTGATAGTGATTTATGCACTAACCAGCTCTTGTTACCTGGAACATTTGGTTCGTTTTACGCATATGAACCAGTCGCTATCATGATGGAGTGCCCCTATCCGATGTCCATCTGTGAGTCTCTTCGCTCCCTCCTTATTGCAATCGATATTGACATTGACGATGCCATCACAATATTGACCCACAACTACGACATGAAGGGTACGGCCCAGAACTCAACATATTCTACAATGCAGCGTACGCAGATCTCTCAGGAAAGAAACACCCAGCGTTGTTCGGCAAGGCAGGGGCCGATGCTTGGAAGGAAATCTGGGATCAGTTGCGTTTCTCTTTCTCGGTCTTCTCGGCTGCACTCCTCTCCCTCTGTGTCTCAACCGATCGAACGTGCTAGCTTATCATCGTATTTCATTCGTGCTTGGTTGCTGGATGATGCGCGTGTAGGATTGGTCCGCATGTCCAGGGTGTTTTGGAGGGCAAATCTGTGGCGCGCCAGGACGACTTGCTGATGTTTGAGCGGCTGGGGGACAACAAGTCTCCAGAAGAGACATATCATGTGCGTACATCCCTATCGGATATACGTATTCATGACCACCTGTCACCCGTGCGCTCATTCCAGTTTCGATTCATCATCAAAATAGTGCTGGACCTGGATCCCAGTCCCCAACCCTACTGCAGGTGCCAGCCCGCCAATCGTCGGGCTCCTCAACATCAATTTCGAAACGACCGCCAAGGTTGTGACTGCGCGTCGCCTCAAGATTATCCAAAGCATCTGCAACCGCGCTATGCTCGCACCCACTATCGCCACCTTTGCGCGCAACTTACTCGAGGTTCTCGACGACGCGGAGCTCGAGGCTCCGTTTGCCGCGTTGTATACATGCACGGCAACTGCGGGCGAAGAGGCGTCCGGGAGCGGGTCTGGCAGTAGCAGTGCGAGTACGAGTGGGAGAGGGAACGGGAATGGGCGGGGAGCCGCGTCGATGAGCTTCCGGATGAGCCTCATCGGGTCCCTCGGTGTGCCTGGCGATCAGGGCCTACAACATGGGAATGGACCCCCTTCACTGAGCAGAATATTGACCAAAACATCAGAGGGCCATGGTGGGTCCGGCTCGTCGTCTAATTCGACAATGACGCTGGGCTCGCTTCCCCTTCCGCACTCGATGTTCCCTCGCGCGTTTCACGCAAGGATGGCTATCCCTTCTGCGACAACGTCTATGGATGCTGCAAGCAGAAGTGCGGCAGTACTAACGGCGACTATGACACCTCGAAACGAGACCAGCATCCCAAAGCGACCTGGCCCAGACCCTCTTATCCCTCGAAGAGATCTAGATGAGCAGGAGCAGGACCCAAGTCGTTTCCCACTCCCGCCAAGCCCAACAGCTTCGTTCCAATCATCGGATCTCACTGACGATGGTGAGCCGACGCCGATGCCAACATTGATGGGCACGCCTCTCGCCTTCCCTCGTCGACCTTCCCTGTCGTCCTCTGAGCCTGTTGAATCTGGTGGATCCGGTATACAATCGACCGCGACTACTACGAATACTATTGATGCTTTGGGAGACTCGTCCCCCGCTCATTCCTCATCTGCAAGCCAACCCCATCCACCTCAGGGGGAGCACCATTATTCAGGGCAAACGCAGCAATTTGACTGGTCTCCCTTCATTGCGAAGGCCATGTCCCTGGGCACAGCAGTGCACGTCCCCTCCCTCCCATCCTCCCTCATGTCCAACATTGGCCGCACACGTGGATGGCGCGACCCCGTACGCAGCGCCGTTGTCCTACCCATCACCTCAGAAGGCGAGACTTCGGAGGCCGCTGTGCTGATTCTCGGGTGCAACCCGCGCCGGCCGTTCAACGGCGTCTACGCCGAGTTTGTCGACGTGCTACGAATGACGCTGTCCAGTGCGCTGAATGCCGTACTGGGTAGAGAAGCGGAAACGAAGAGGGCGGACCAGTTAGCGCAGCTCGATGCGGCCAAGACGGCGTTTTTTGGGAATGCGAGCCATGAGTTGCGCACCCCGCTGACGCTAATTGATGGCCCATTACATGAGGCGGTTGCGATGCTCAAGGAGCGGGATGGAGGAGGAGAAGGAGGCGGGACGGCGGGCATAGTTGCGAGGATTGGTGGAGTGCGGGAAAGGTTGACATTAGCATCAAGAAATTCGGCGCGCTTGAGCAGGCTCATAGACTCGTTGATGGACTTTTCCAAGGTGCGTCTATGTGTGACTTTGATTCGAGAATACATCTGATTGACGGCTGGGGGGTTTATGTGATGTGAACGTAGATCGAAGGTGGTAAACTCGTCGGGAGATTTGGCCCGGTAATGCTCGCCCCCTTCACTGCCGATTTGGCGTCGTTATTCCGTAGTACGATTGAGAAGAACGGGATCGAGTTCAAGTATGTGCCGTCCTCATCCACTCCCGTGCTTCCCACACACTTACCCTAACGATCCTTGCATCCGCCACCCATTCTACGCCGGTTCTATCCCTAAATCTGTAGAGTTGATTGCGACACTAGTGACACCTCCATCACCTATGTGGACCCTGAAATGTGGGAGAAGATTGTTTTCAACTTGATCGGGAACGCATTTAAATATACACTTGAGGGCAAGATCACTGTGAGGGTCCGATTTTCCCCGCTATGGGCAACATTCCAAGTGGAAGATTCGGGTGTGGGTATTCCACCCGAAGATATTGATCGGAGTGAGTGCATCATTTATTTACTTAGCACATGGGGTCTGACGAACTGCCTTCCATGCAGTATTTGAGCGGTTCCATCGCGTGTCGGTGAGTGACAAGCTCAGCCGCGTTCATCCACAGTTCCGTTGATATGATACCCCTGCACTGTTTCTTTGGCTTGAACCGCTGGATCCTGTACCCCTTCCGTTGGGATTAGAACATTTCTAGAAGCCACGAAGGGACGGGCATTGGTCTCGCCCTGACCAAAGTCAGTAACAACTACATCCTACTTATCCAAAGCCAGCCCTTGGTTGATGAGAACATTTTCAGGAACTCGTCCGTCTGCATGGGGGCCACATCACAGTAACGTCAGAGGAGCAGCAGAAGCAGGGTGATCATGCCTCTGCATGGAACCCGCTTTTCGGTCCACGTACGGATATGGAATCTCCTGATGAGCTCGATGACCGACCACATGGCTCGACATTCACGATAAATATCCCGATGGGTCACAGTCATATTCCAAAAACGCATCTGGACGAAACCCCGCACGCAGCGTCCACCCGTCGGTCGTATGCTCGCGGTATCGTAGACGAAGCAGCGCAATGGGGTCGCGGAACGCCCACCTCAGGTGAAGCGCAAACGCCAAGCGATACGACTAGCTCGAGCGATGAGCTCCTCGGCACATTCACGAGTGCCGAAGCTGTGTTTTTCACAAAGGAGGATGTAGTGATGATTGTAGACGACAATGTGAGTTAGTCCTCTTTTTCTAACTAGCGTTGGTCGCTAAGCTCCTCACAATTGATTATGTTTGATGGCGACCATCCTTATGGTAGACGGACATGCGCCGAGTAAGTCCTATAAAATCTTCGAATCCTTCTTCCTCAGCTGAAAACTCATTTTTGTTATAGTATATGAAGTCCATGTAAGCATCCGCGATGAGCCTGCAGTTTTGTGCGGCTTCTAATCTTCTTCTTGGCGCCGTGGGTAGATTTTCCCATTACTGTACTATCAGGGAAGCATCAAATGGCGAGGAAGCTCTTCAAATGATGAAGTTGGCGAAAAAAAAGCCCGATGTTGTCGGTAAGTGATTCACTTTTCACTAGCGCGTTGTATATTCCTGGATTCATCTTATTCACACCCCACAGTCACCGATCGCATGATGCCCTTCCTGGATGGTGATGGTCTCCTACAAGCAATGCGGAATAGCCCAGAGCTTCGTAGCATCCCAATAGTGATGGTCACTGCAGCGGCGGTGCGTTTCTCTCTAGTGCCACCTGGTCGGAAAGATAAAATATTCACCTTCCATCTATTCATCATAATAAATCAGGGCGATGAGGCAAGACTGCAGGGACTTCTATCAGGCGCTGACGACTACATTGCAAAACCTTTCACGGCAAAACAGCTCCTCGCTAGAACACATCTACAACTACAGATGGGCAAGCGGAAGGCACAGTTAGAAGCGAAATTCGAAGCAAGCACGAGTCATTTAAGGGTACGTTCCCTTCGGTGGGCATCGGCCCTACGCATTTCTCACATTTATATTGCTTACTTTACAATGTCATAGGTCCTCTCTGAACTAGCTCCTGTTGGGTCAGTCTTTTCGCTCCCAAATACGGGCATAATTTATCACTTATTCCTTTATTGTTATCCGTCGTCAGCATATTCCGTGCGGACACTGCTGGCAGGTGAGTACCTATTAGCATACACGATCATAGCATTCGACACTCACGAAGAAAATCTAATACATCTATGAAGGATTACCTGGGGTGCGTTCACCACCAGAAGCTATATTGAACCTTCCAACTGACAAATGTTTCCAGCAAACCCCATGTGGCATGAGCTCATTGAACACGAAACTGGTGCTCCGGTAAGAGTGCTAACAATATGTTATGTTGGCTTGTGGTTAGATTATTGAAGGGAAATACTAGATCCAGCTAGATGATTGGCTCGATTATATTGTCCCCAACAGCAGGCAGGAAGTTCAGGAGGCTTGGCACAAATTGTGCCGTGAGATGAGCCCGCGTCGACTTGTGATGGTTAGTAATGTGATCCTCTCATACACCGATCGTTTGCAGATGACAAACCACTTTGATGGTGTCGTGAACAGGAATTTCATTTCACCACTGGACGGTGTGTGCAAGCACAGGTCTGCAAATAGCCCTAGTGACCAAAATTATGACTAACGCTTTTCTTAGTTTCACGTCCTCGATTCTCAGGCACTGGGGAGCCCCAGTATTCTTGGTTTGTGCAACCACTCGTACTTATTACATAGTTTGGCTCTGAGATACTTACCCATCTCATAGGCACTCTCACAGACATTAGTGAGCGTCGGATTTTGCAACAAACGCAGCTGTCCATTGCCCACGAGCGTGAAGCTGCTGCCCGTCGCCAAGCCGAAGAGTCCGAGACCCGGCGGCAAGAAGCCGAGGAACGCCGGAGAGCGCAGGAACTACTTATCGACGTCACTTCGCATGAGCTTCGACAACCTGTGTCGGCCATCTTGAATTGCGCTTCGCTTGTACAGGAGAACTATCGATCACTAAAGAGTTATCTGGTTGAGCAGGCTAGGGAGGGGAACTTTAATCCAAAAGCAAATATTCTCAATATGATGGAGGAGGACTTGGAGGCTTTAGGTTAGTGCAAATCCATACGGTAACCGGTGGGTCCATTATGATGACCACCGTTTTTATCCGTCCAGATGCTATCTATCAGTGCGGTCTGTCTCAAGAGCGCATTGCGAACGAGTAAGTCTAACAATCCACTTGTTCGCCCTCCATCCATGCTTATCTGTCATGTTACAGTGTACTAGTGAGTCAATTTGAATAATCGCTGGATAACGAGATGGACCAACCGCTTGTTCTCTCAGTCACTGTCTCGCATGCAACTCGAGGTACCGAAGTTGTTCCCCCTAGGACCAATTTCTCACCTGCTGACCACGAAGATTCAAATACGCATAGGTTTTATCAATACTTCCTGTGGATTTTATTATGGACAAAGAGCTACAGCGGATTTGTTCGCCGTTCCAGACGGAGCTCAAGATGTTCGTATAGCTATTGTTGCCTCTAGCTGATATGTACTAATCTCTGGACGTCACCTAGGAAAGCGATCGAGTTCGACCTCGCGTTAGGAGAATCAGTGAAGGCGCTCCATGCTTCCCCAGTTCGGTTGGATAAGGTGTGTAAGCTTCTTTTTACGGCCCCGCGCCTTCGAAACCTCGGACGCGTTCCCCCATAAATCATTTGGTCTTCATTCACTGCTAATGAATCGCATGATTTGCCTTGTGGTTATTTGTAGTCACGATTTGCGCAAAGTACGTTGGCGACCACTGCGACCTCAGTACTGCTGCCATCCTTACCAAATCCCTTTCCCGACGACTTCCGCAGTTGTGACAAATCTCCTCAGCAACGCTATCAAGGTTAGTCAATGGGCATGTTGGTTACAAACTTCCTTCGAGCGTTCATATCTGAGAATTTGGAGTTTACAGTTCACTGATATTAGTCCACGGCCTGTCCGAGAGATCCGGATGCAAGTACACGTTTCTTCCAAGCCGCCGCTGCCAAACACCGCCCTTCCTAGCTCAACCACGATAGAAGATGCGCCTCGACCGCATGAAGAATATGACGGGCCGATCTTCATATTTGTTTCTGTGAAGGATTCAGGACCGGGGTTGAAGTTAGTAAGATTCATTTGCGGGTAGTCGGGGACTAGTTGGACTCCACGCAAGAATATTAACGGATCCCTTTCTGCAGAGCCGAGGATCTCGCGTTGTTGTTTCAGCGGTTTGCCCAAGGGAGTGTAAGTCTTCGTCTTTAAATGTGTTCATACGCAGTAATTGACATGATATTTTATTTATCTTCAGAATTCACATGAAGGTAGGCTTTAGATGTCTGGGGCCCATAATATTTCGCATCTCATCTCACATATCTAACTCTGCTGTAGTATTCGGCGGCTCTGGTCTCGGGCTCTTCGTATCCAGACGGCTTTGTGAGCTGATGGGGGGCCGCATCGAGGTCGACAGCCAATATGGTTGGTATTCACCAATATTCAACATATATTTCTCAGCTGGATTTCATGATAAGATTCTGACCGTTTCATTTGGTTCTAGGTCAAGGTGCTACCTTCAGATTCTTTGTGCAAGGCAAGATGCCAAAGATCTCGACAGCTGAGGACGCTGGTCATGAGCCCCATGATCTGAGACCACAAGTGCTTCCCATACCCCTCTCTCGACCTCCTCGGTAAGCTCATTCAAAATGTGATTCGAAAATTACCCATGGAGCCTCACTCACGGGCTTTTATTATCGCCCGCCTATTCGATCTACCTACCTACATCCAGTGTCCTTATCACAGAAGATAATCAGGCGAGTTTCTCAGGTAAAATGACATGACATGGCCCGATCTTACCCTTGAAAGTTTCACAGATCAACCAGAAAATTCTAAAGTATGTTGTCTTTGTCTTGGCCATCTTTCATTCCATACTTCTCCATATAAACTCTTTTTTCTATTACCCTAGTCGTCAACTTACCATGGGAGGTTGCGAAACTGTGTTGGCCTCAAATGGTCTGGAGGCTATTAATGCCATTAGGAAACTTTACACTGACGAACAGATTCTTTTCGACGTGGTTCTAATGGGTACGTTGATATTCTGACTTCTCCTCCGTTCCTCTTGTAGTAGCACTAAATTTGGCTTTTATTTGTCATGGCAAGATTGTGAGATGCCAGTTATGTGCGTTCATCCTACCATCACTCCTTCCAGTCTCTCTACTTCCTCATATAGTACTCACGCCATAAACTTTCCTACTGATAGGAGCGGTTATGCAGCAGCCCGCGAGATTAGAAAGATGGAGTCTGAAGGAGTCTTCGCACAGCGGAACTACGTTATTGCGCTAACGGGAAATGCTCGTTCAGCCCAGGTATGTCTGAGCACTCGTCAACCTGTTGCTCTTTGTGTCCAGAACAAACCTCGCTATCGCTTAATAGATCCAAAGTGCACGTGATGCTGGCATGGATGATGTTATGGTGAGCGTTACGAGTTGCTAGCCTCCTGAAGCGATATCAGCGTTCAACAATTTTTGACTGCATTGTTTTGTGTCCGCTATCCTTTGCTTTACAATTTAGATCAAGGTACGAAATTGGCTGTTCATTATCAGCCATATTTTACAACTGTCAGAAGGTCAATTACTAACGGATGCATCAATGACACAGCCCTATAAGATCGAGGAGCTCCTCCACACCATCCGAAGTCGTACCACTTCTCGTTCTTCTCGCGCGCCATCCCCATTGCCGTCGCCCTCCCCGCCTTGATCAGTTTACATCATGAAATTTGGCCCAATGTGGCTACTCTTGATCCTAACATTTATTGCTTGTCTATCTTTGTTGCTATCAATCTGCGGTCGTGTTCACCTCCACGACGGATATCTTCTGAAATGATATTATTTTCTTTAGAATTTATCATTTTCATCCCTTTGAATGATGAAAGAGATAGACTGCTAGCGGAGACGTCCATACACTCAACAAACAAAGAACAGTTGACAAATAATGTGGTGGCATGCACTTCATATTACAGCGGGGGTAGCCCATCAAGGAAGTTGCTTCTCCGAAGAAGTGACATCCAAATTACCTCCTTCAAAATTGCAGCAAGAATGAATTAGTAAAAACCTAAGTGACAGAACTTCCTTACTTGCGCCACGTTGAGGAGAGGAGGACTGTCAAGTAAGATGAAGCTGCCCAACTTGGGGTGAAAACACGCACAGTAACGCTCGGATTCAGCCTCTCTATAGTTAGATAGATCATTCAGCAAGAACGTGCAGTACTTCCGTGGGCTGGGGCGATCGACGATGAATGGAGCCAAGCCCATTGATATTAGGCCTGCAACAGGGAGTATTGCAGTGGACAACGTCTTGCCCATTACTTAATATTCAGCGTCTTTTTTATCCATATGGCCATTCTAGATGCTACTATGGCGTTTTTGTTCAGCTCAACTTTGTAGTACGGATTTTTCTTTACACCAACCGCAATCTACTGTCTGCCTTGCCGTTCTCAATTCTTATGGACATGGGAGCACGGGAGACAGGTTAACAGGGGTTGCTTGGAGCGCCGTGCTGATTCTCGCCATTTGTCTCTTTTTCGCCCGTCGGGGACTGGTTGCCCAAGACATCGTGTTTGGTTGTGACGCAGCTCCTACGTCATCGGGTTTCAAAACTGGACTAGAAAACCGAAGAGCACGGCTAAAACATTCTCTTGCATCTTTACTGTATAATAAAGCAAGCAAAAAGATGCCCAGCCGAGGAGATCGAGCGTGGTGAGCCAGTTCATGGTTGAGTGAGTTGTCAATATGTACAAACAATCGACGCTTCACTTACCCGGTCTGGAACACCGCAGGCACTCCATCTGGCGCCTTTCCTGATGGATGGGGCCGTCTCTCTAAGAGAATTTGTGTCCTCCTATCCCTTTCCTGCATTCCTACTTTCAGCCAAGGCTGCTTCCGGAAACTATGGCATCTCTCTGAATCCCATCTTCACCAACTCGCATTTTCGGAGAGTGTTCCTCGGTCCTGAAAGTCCTCTAGAGGCACCAAGACCTCTCGAATGGCTCGACACATTGTCCTCTGTAGAGACTACGAAACGAGTCTCGCTGTGGCTCACCGATGCCCTGGATTCTGCCTCCTCTGACGCTTCATCGGCGCTCTCAATAGAGTTCAGCCCGTCGTGGGTTGTACAAGAGTTCCTCCCCATAAAGATCCAGATGATCAAGACAAACTGCCGCGATAATCTCGTGATAACGACAGTGCCTTTGTCGGCCTTGCCTCCCATCCCTCTCCCCCTGTCAATACCACCTGAGCCTCGGCCGCAGGCCCTCCGTCGACCTGCCTCTGCAAACCTCAGGCTGCCAGATTTCCCCCCGCCGAATAATCTCCTTGTCACATCTGCATCCACCCCACCCAGCTCAGCTCAGACGGAAACATCCTCTCGACAGCTTGGTGATT
Source organism: Clavulina sp. PMI_390 (assembly GCA_015039315.1). Classification (NCBI taxonomy): domain Eukaryota; kingdom Fungi; phylum Basidiomycota; class Agaricomycetes; order Cantharellales; family Hydnaceae; genus Clavulina; species Clavulina sp. PMI_390. The sequence goes on from WIDE01000039.1 coordinate 99,116, forward strand.
CCGATATTTCCGATCTTGACTTCGAGCCAGTTGCATCCAAGTATGCAGAGATTCACCAGATGATGAAGGAATACCATTGGGCTGAGGAATCTGTGGGGCCACGGGATCAATGGCCTCCCTACCTCCATAGCATCAGTATGTGGATTTTTTAAACCATCGATGGCTCCCGCCCACCTGACCCACGCGCCCCCCAAGTTGGTGTCATGTTAGAGAACCCGTATCCCGCAGCTGTCTGTGAGTGTCCAGAGTTATCACAAAACTATTCACGCTTGCGCCTTAACACGTCGAGCCGTAGGGTTCGGCCCTGATCTCAACATTGTCTATAACGGCGCTTACGCAACTATGGCCGGGACCAAACACCCCGGGCTTTTTGGAAAGGCTGGTGCTGTTGCATGGGGGGAGCTTTGGCCCTAGTGAGCGTCTCTCCTCATGTTTAGATGCGACAACGGCTCATTCGGTGCTATCGGTAGCATTGGGCCTCATGTCAAGACTGTATTTGAGGGAAAAGCAGTGGCAAAGCAAGATGATGTCCTGTTCTTTGACCGCCTAACCGACAAAATGTTACCAGAGGAAACATATCATGTAAGTTCGCAAGTTGCAGGGAATGAACAATTTTCTTGCATTCCTTCACTGGTAACACATCCTTCCGCGTGTAGTCTTGGTCATGGGTCCCAATCTCCGCTCCTGACGGGAAGGTCGTTGGCCTTTACAACACCACGTTCGATACCACCAGCAAGGTCATTGCTGCCCGTCGCCTCAAAGTCCTGCGGCACATCTGTGAGCGCGCCATGCTAACTCCAACAATCAAGGCGTTTGGCCAAACGCTCCTTGAGGTATTCAGCGATGTACAATACGAAGCCCCTTTTGCGGCCCTGTACACGTGTAAGGCTACTGGCAACAGTGACAACCCCAAAGCGCGGTCCGTAAACGACTTCGCCAGCAGCGCGATTGATGGGGGTGGGTCGGTCTCATCGGGCGCGTTTGGGAATTGGGTCGAATATGACACACATCTTGTTGGTTCACTGGGTGTCCCCGAACAACCTGAAGGTGCATCCCATCCCATGTTCCCAAAGACATTCATGATGAAGATGAGCGTTTGCGCCGCGCAATACACGAGCGATCGCGGGCTCTCCAGCCCTACGGTGTCGAACCGCTCCGACACACTCTCCATAGAGTTACAGTCTTCGCAATCTCAACAAAGCACACCTTCCTCTGGCTCTGGCTCTGGCTCTGGCTCTGAAACAAGGACCATATTGGGAGATAGGCGAGGGGGCAGGATCCCCCCCGCGTTCGATTGGACCCCGCACATTGCGCACGCAATGAAGGTTGGCTACGCTATCCATGTGCCAGTTCTGCCCCAAAACCTCATGGTGGATATTGGGCTCAGCCGGGGCTGGAAAGAGCCCATTCGCGAAGCCGTGATAATTCCTATTGCAGCGGAGGGCGAGGCGTCCGAAGTCGCCGCCCTGATATTGGGTGTGAACTCGCGGCGGCCGTACGACGGGGAGTATGCTGCGTGGACAGACGTGACGCGCATGACACTGGGGTCAGCATTGCATGCAGTGCTTGGGAGAGAGGCCGAGACGAGAAGGGCAGACCAGTTGGCCCAATTGGACGCGGCGAAGACGGCATTTTTCAGCAACGCGAGTCATGAGCTGCGAACACCACTGACTCTGATATCCGGCCCATTGAACGAGCTGTTAGCAAAGGCGGAGGATAGGTTTGTGAAGGAAAGGCTGGCGCTAGCAGCGAGGAATGTGGCAAGATTGAGCAGACTTGTGGATTCGTTGATGGACTTCTCACGGGTACGTTTTTGCATTCTCGTTTTTCGTTGTAGCTCTATCTCCTTCGACCACAGCCAGTAGAACTGGCCCCATGTTTACGAAACTGAACCCCGTCATGATATTGGTAGATTGAAGGAGGCAAACTCACCGGCAGATTTAGACCTGTCGCTCTGGCACCTTTCACAGAGGACCTTGCGGCGCTCTTCCGCAGCACGATCGAGAAAAATGGGATCGAGTACACGTATGCTATTCCTCTTTTTTCGCTCGGCGCTGTTGTTGATGTATGAGTTTCTTCCTCGCGCTCGTGCTAATACGTTCAGGGTGGACTGTCAAACCCATGACAAGGGAATTGTTTACGTCGACCCAGAACTTTGGGAGAAAGTCGTTTTCAACCTCATAGGTAACTTGTGGCGAGTTAGCCGATCATTGACGTATCTAAGTCATACCGTTCGGTATTCCATCCTTCTCTGTAGGGAACGCTTTCAAATATACCCTCGAGGGCTCGATCACCGTGAAGATGAGGTTGTCTCCGCTTTGGGCGACGTTCTCCGTTGCGGATACGGGTGTAGGGATCCCGAGCGAGGACATAGAGCGCAGTACGTTCTTATGTGACTCATCATTGCAAATACAAGAACTGAGACTCGAACTTTTTCCTTTCATCCCACAGTTTTTGATCGGTTCCATCGTGTGGAGGTATGCTCTTATCATCAGTCCTTAGCAGATCCTGAACGCTTATTTGTTCACTCGGCCGCAACCCCTCATATTAGGCAACATCCCGTAGCCACGAAGGTACCGGAATCGGCCTCGCCCTCACGAAAGTAAGCCTACTTTACAGTTTTCTCTCCCGTTTACTATGCAATATCTCGCATAAATTGCTCATGATCCTTTCCACGACGTCCATCCGTAGGAGCTTGTTAGGCTACATGGGGGCAATCTCAGCGTGGTTTCAAACCCTACCGGTGCCTCTGAAGGAAGGCCCCATGGTTCCACATTTACCATCACACTCCCAATGGGTAACACCCATATTCCGAAAGCACACATCGAAGAAGCGGCGCCGACGTCGACAGGCCAACGTTCATATGCGAGGGGCATCATTGACGAGGCGGCTCAGTAAGCTTATTCGTTATCTTCAGATCCATTTTTGAATCCGTGCCTTTGTTGGGCGATCTGTTGTCATCACTCACGACTCACGCAATCTTGGAATCGCTGTGGTAGATGGGGGAGGGGCTCTGTGCTCGAAGCGACTACCCCAAGTGACACAAGTGAAGAGGGAGGTGGGAGCTTGTCGAGCGGAGATTCGGGGACCATGTTCTTCAAAAAGAGTGATGTAGTTCTAGTTGGTATGTTTCTCCTAGCTTCTCAACATTAAGAGCCTCTCAGTGTTTGCTAACGGCTAAAATGTTTTTAGTGGATGATAATGTAAGATGAGCTCGTCTCCCCACGAACTAGCAACTAATATCTTTCCTATATGTGACCAAATCTAGTCAGATATGCGACGGGTAAGTTCATATTATTCATTCATCACAACCCGTAATTTAGTTTCCAGTCGTTTATTAACACACGTCTTGTCGTTTCTAAAGTATATCCGATCAATGTGCGTGACATTTGCAGCTAGCATCATTGTTTCACAGCTGATTATTTCGCTCCTCCCTCGTAGCTTCTCCCACTACTGCACTGTTGCGGACGCATGTAACGGGCAGGAAGCGCTTGATATGATGCAGTCCGGTCAAGTCAAGCCCGATATTGTTGGTTCGTGACGTCTAGCATCCCCTGACCATTCTTCTCGACAGTGGCTAACATCCACTCTTCGGGAATTTCGATACGCCAGTGACGGATCGTATGATGCCTGTCATGGATGGAGACGCCCTAATGCAGGCGATGAAAGCCGCTCCAGAGCTATGTCGCATCCCTGTCATCATGGTCACAGCAGATGCTGGTGATGAAGCACGTCTCGAAGGGCTGTTGTCAGGCGCGGATGACTACATTGCCAAGCCATTTACGTCAAAGCAACTCGTGGCACGCACTCACCTCCAGATGCAGATAGGCAAGCGTAAAGCCGAGTTAGAGGGCAAATTTGAAGCCAGTACGCAAGAGTTGAGGGTATGTCGCACCCCATCAGTTCTACTGGCTTGTCAATCAGACTGAGAGGATGTTCAAACTATTTATTCAAGGTTCTGTCTGAACTAGCTCCAGTGGGGTGAGCACGTGCCTTGTTGGTAAATTCAGGGTTGTCCGCTAACCTGTATATAACCACATCACAGCATCTTCCGAGCCGACACGACAGGGCAGTAAGTCATCGTCTGATCTCTGTGCCAACGTTTTTTTTCCTAACCATCAGTTCTGTATTTTAGCATCACGTGGGCCAACTCGACATGGCACGAGCTGACACAGCACAACCGGACGCCACTCATGCCGAAGGCATCTATTGAAGTAGGGAGCCCACTCGACGACTGGCTGAACTATGTTGTCCCAGAGGACCGAGAGGCTGTACAGTATGCATGGCATCATCTATGCGAAGAACTAGACCCGCCGCGGCTCGTAATGGAGTTTAATTTTACATCAGGTCGTTGCGTACAAGCTCAGGTATGACTTCATACTATTGAGATCTGGTAGAAATCAAATCAATTATTTCTCTTGCAGTTTAACGTCCTGGAATCCAATGTTCTTGGGACACCAAGCATTCTAGGTGCGTTTCACAACTGTCCTTTGTGGCATTCTCTTTTCCCATATAGGCTCAACGATCTATATCTCCTTAGGAACACTCACCGACATTAGTGAACGCCGAATGCTGCAGCAGGCTCAGCTCGCCCACGCCGAAGAGCGAGAAGCTGCAGCGCGCCTTCAAGCGGAAGAATCCGAGAATAGACGACAAGAAGCTGAAGAAAGGCGACGAGCACAAGAGCTCCTCATTGACGTCACTTCACATGAATTACGGCAACCGGTCTCCGCGATATTGAATTGCGCCAGCCTCGTGAAGTCGAATTACCGCGAGCTGAAGGACCAGATCATGGACGCGAGGGATATGAAGACTGGCTTTATCCCAAAAGAAGAGTTATATAAGACTATGGAGGACGACCTGGACGCTCTAGGTAATGTCCTTCCGCTGCTGGCCGTTGCGATGACCTCTGACTGTTTTGCTATGCAGAATCGATATACCAATGTGGCTTATCACAAGAACGGATTGCTAATGAGTATGTCCCTCTCCTTCGCCTTCAGATTATCGGTTGCTCACGCTGTTATTTTAGCGTCTTGGTACGTGGGCTGAATCCATGGAGAGATATGTTATTGATTGCTCTGCACCCAGTCTTTGTCTCGCATGCAATTAGAAGTATGTTAACGTTGTGTCCATGAAAAAAATTCTCCTAATTTTGATTTCTGTCATTACCAGGTCCTCTCCATTTTACCCACCGACTTCATCCTAACAGATGAAATGAAACAAATTATCTCTATCTTCCAGACCGAACTTCGCACGTCAGTGGATTGTTTTGATCAATGATCGATTAGCATATACTCATCCCTCACAACAGGAAAGCTATCGACTTTACGCTCACTTTCGGAGAGTCCATTTCTCGTCTCGGTGTTACCACGATTTGCTTAGATAAGGTTAATCACAAATTCTAGGCTTGTGGCCAATAAACTTACCCATATTGGTCTCTTTATAGTCCCGATTCGCCCAGAGTATGTACACAGACCCTGAGAACTATTCCGAGTTCACTGATTTGGTTTTAGTTGTCACAAATCTTTTGAGCAATGCAATCAAGGTCAGGAACCAAACATCCGTTCCATCGATACCCCTGCTGAACTCCCTTGTATAGTTCACGGATATCAGTCCAACCAACCATCGCGAAATCGAGGCAAAACTGGAAGTTTCCTCGCAGCCCCCTCGCTCGGACTCCTGCCTTCCTCCTCCGATGACTCAGGACACACCAAGGGAAGGGAGTGACGAGATTTTCGTTTACGTGTCAGTCAAGGACTCGGGTCCTGGGTTAAAGTACGCCGCCCTCGCTTTTTAGCTAAGCGTTTTCTGATCGTAAGAGTTATGAAACGAATTGGCAGACCAGCGGATCTAGCTCTCCTGTTCCAGCGCTTTGCGCAGGGTAGCGTAAGTTGACGAATTTCTTCTTTGTGAACGACCATTAAATGGCACATTTCACGTCAAATATAGAACTCACATGAAGGTAACTCGGAAGGCATAGGATCTTATCATGCTCTAACTCTCCTTTTAGTTTTTGGTGGCTCAGGCCTTGGTCTTTTTGTCTCCCGAAAGCTCTCTGAACTTATGGGTAAGTTGAGGTTCGTGCGTTCGGAGCTCTTTCACTCACACTATCTCTCCTAGGGGGTCGAATTGAGGTCGATAGTCAGTATGGTACGCGCAAAGTAGAGTCATATTGGAGGCTTCCACGCTAATAGAACACTCCAGGGCAAGGAGCGACATTCCGATTCTTTGTCCGTGCACGGCGTTCTGCAGTGACTTCTGCTGAAGGGTCCGCAAGCGGTGTATCGCCAGACGTTGGTTTGGGAGATCGACAGCAAACCTTGCGGCAAGCTTTTCATATTCGCTCCAGTTTGATGACCATCTCATGAATTTTTCAGGATCTTGATCACTGAGGACAACAAGGTAAGGATTTTTAACTCACAATTGTTGCCAGATGCTGACCTGAGAGACTTTCTTTTGAAAGATCAACCAAACAATCTTGAAGTAAGCTTGCGAGATTCCGTCAAGGCTAGAATGAGCCTCTGATCCTTGCCCCTCTTAGTCGTCAGCTCAAAAAGGAAGGGTGTGATACTGCCATCGCCAATAATGGTATTGAAGCCCTGGATGCCATCAAGCAGTTGTACAGCGACAATAAGATGATGTTCGATGTCATCCTCATGGGTAAGCACTATCCTTATTCAGAATTGTCAAGAAGTTGTCTGTCAACTGAAACTTGACTTCAGACTGTGAAATGCCTGTCATGTGAGTTGCTTTCCTGCTGCAAATTTTTTCATTCATCTCCCTAAACGAGCGTTTCCAAAGGAACGGATATACCGCTGTTCGTGAGATACGCAAGATGGAAGCGGAAGGATTCTTTGAGACTCGCAACTACGTTATCGCGTTGACAGGCAACGCACGCTCCGCCCAGGTAAGCTGAAAGAATCGACCACGAAATTCGTCTTCTCACCAAACCTCTCGCACAGGTTCAAAGCGCTCTCGACGCTGGTATGGATGAAGTTATGATTAAGGTGATTGGCACTTGCTAACTCTTATCAATATACACTAAAAACACGATCGCATAGCCTTACAAAATAGATGCCCTCCTTCAAACAATGAGGAGCAGGGGCACACGTGAATCTGCTTCAGTGTTAGAATCATTGCCGTCCGACCCCACCATCCCTGCTGTCCTTCCTACACCCCCCTTACATCCAGAGGGTATGCCAGTCTCAAAATCTGCACCCGCATCAATAGGTAGCTCGATTCTTACCTCAACCGCCCCACCTCCGCCACCTTTAGTTTCCACTGCTACTCTCCCGACCTTATCTACTTATGACCCTTCAGCGACTGTCCTCCCTGCCCAAAGGGAGTCCCCAACTCCATCCTCGATCCCATCCACCGTTTCCACCGCCCTCACATCATCACCTTCTCTACCCTCTACAACCGCTGCTTCTTCTCCCACACCATCTCCTCCGATTTCGCCTTCACCATCTACTGTTCCGACGTCGAATAACGACCAATATCGCTCCAGATCACGATCACCTCCAAAAATTCCTTCGCTTGTTACAATAAAGGAGGAGCCTTTTTTGTCGACTTTCAACTCCAACTCCAGTCGGTCTCCCATCGAGCGTGAACCGAAAGCGTCAGATGCCAGAGCTCGTCAAACTCCATTGTCAGATGTTGATGATACCATCTCCACGACATCGACAAGCACTGTCACCCCACCCTCCCCTGAAGTGGCGGGCGCTCAGGATAGTCGCGAAGCCAGTACAGAGGCCTTAGAGCCTTCCGATGGTCTGACTGCCCACACAGAGGAAATTTTGATGGATGGCAACGCATCAATATCAACAGAGCTTGATTTAAATGCTGCACGTCTGGACAACCTTCGACCAGATTCTCGACCTGCTTCTAGCGATTCTACCGCTAGCCTACCGTTGGACTCCTGACCATAGTTGATCCTCATGCCTTTTCATTATCCATTTTTTTGCTTGCTTGTGATCTTGCTGCAGCTGACCAGTGGCGTCGTCTCTCGATACCCTTTCACCAATTTGTATCCCATACAAGGTTATTTATTCTATAACTCCTCTTTTTTTTTTTTCACCAATTTGTATCCCATACAAGGTTATTTATTCTATAACTCCTCTTTTTTTTTTTCTTTTTTTCTCCTCCACTTATAGATTATTATTCTGACACTATCATCTCATTCATTTGGGTTATTGCCTTGTGGTTGATCTGTTGCTCACCACAATCAACTATCATAAATGCGCAATAGTAATCATCATCCAAACAATCATGAACCCACTGCTACAGTTCTGCCTGGTATTATGAACTGCTTACCAATGCCATTGGTTTAGGGGAGTCCTGTCTAGCTTTTCAGATCGAGGCCCTAATGTCATAGCAATCACCAATTTTGCGCGTTTGGGAGACCTGTAGCGCACTTGTGATGGTCCTGATTCACCATCTCTCAGCTCTATGCTACATAGATATAGTATCACAAACTGCTACAATCTTGTGCGAGCTCGGCACCCTCGAAGCATCTCTACCCAGATGAGCGAAAAGTACTTTGCTGCAAGAAATGGTTTAGCACTATTTATTCTTTATTGTCCGGCGACACTTTGGACCAAATAGCGTAAAGAACACTTTGACATCTTCGCTTGATGACCAATGACGGCGATAAGTTACATCGCTCAGTGTGCTTCGATATTGATGTTCATCCATGTAGCCTCAGCCAAGCCATTTTTGGTGGATCTCAAGATCCAAATATAAGCTCATTGAACCACCAGTGGTAATTTCTGATATCTACATATTTTACTGTCTAGCGATCAATGCAGCCAGGGCGCAACAGCAAGAGTATTTCAGGCAAGCTGGGGTCTTGGTTCCTTAGGTACAACTCAGTATGACGGGTGGTGGATAAATCGTATTGAAGGACGTCTGGAGGCTCTTGTCCTTAAAAAAGGCGAGGAGGTGGATGTACCTCAGGTGCCAGCATAATCGACTTTGTCACAGTGTTCAGTGACTGTGACTGCACCAGGCGAACGGCTCAGAAAAAAAAATCACAAAAGTTTAGAGGAGCGAAGCTCCCTTTTATTCGTTTAGATCACAAGAATACTCAAGATGCTTCCACTGCTGCGAAAAAAATAAAAATAAAATGAAAGTTTGCTAGTGTTCGCCGATGATCACGTGAGTGTTCGTGAGAAACTGTAACGCGCTTACGCCGAGCCCACTTGCATCCATCCCAAAAGGTGCGGAATTGCTGCTACTTTCTCCAAATTGTCGCCTTTCTGATGTTCTTGAAACTATGTGGACGATTGGGATCTGATTTCTCAACTAAAATCTGGTTTCTTAATGCTCGATTCTTTGACTTGTACTCTCATCGACTCCCAATTGACTTGTTGATCATGCTCCTAACCTATAGCCCACCATCATGTCGGCACAAGTTGCAGCCAAGATCGCGCGATCCGCAAATGCTCCCCGCAAGGTCCCTGAGGCCGTCGAGGTTGACGTTGCCCAGGCTCTCGTCGACTTGGAGAACTCTGTTCCTGAGCTCAAGACTGAACTCCGCCCTCTCCAAATCTCTGCTGCCAAGGAAGTCGACGTCCGTGGCGGAAAGAAGGCTATTGTTATCTTCGTCCCCGTCCCCCAGCTCAAGGCTTTCCACAAAATCCAGCAGCGGTGAGTTCATCGAGCCTCACGCATTCGTCCATCTCGATAAACTAGTTACGACGGATCACTCATTTCTCGTTCTTTTCCCCCTGATCACTTCTCCCCAATCCATAATTGGCATCTGCATCCGCGATGCCTTAGGTTGACTCGTGAGCTGGAGAAAAAGTTTGCCGACAGGCACGTCGTCTTCGTCGCTCAGCGCCGCATCCTCCGCAAGGAGAGCCGAAAGAGCCGTGCTGGCCAGAAGAGGCCGCGTAGCCGCACCCTTACTGCTGTCCACGAGAAGATTCTCGAGGATCTTGTCTTCCCCACCGACATCGTTGGCAAGCGCACTCGCATTGCTGTTGATGGCTCCAAGCTGCTGAAAGTGTAAGCATCGCCTAGTTCTCAGTGATCCATTGATATTGTATTTGCAGAATAACCCCTGACTTTTCTCGATTCATTCGTTTTGCTGATCTCTAGGCTGCTTGACTCAAAAGACGCCACCTCTCTCGAGTACAAGCTCGACTCGTTCTCGTCCGTATACCGCCGTCTTACTGGCAAGGACGTCGTCTTCGAGTTCCCCGTTGTTGCGTCGTCAGAGTAGATTCGCTCGTGATGCAATGAACTTCCTTTCTTCATCATTCGCCTTACAGTGATTGCGTGATCCACGTCATGTTCTCCAGCCACGCATGCAACGCCTACCCCGTCCACTACCCCCACCAGCATCTACCGCACTTCACTCTCTACCACACATTTCGCTGTTCCACCTTATATCTGCTTCTTATGTCGTGATCGACCCGATTTGGGCTACCGATTTTCCCTCCTATGTGTCTGCATGCAAGCAAGGAATACGATTCCGATTATGCCACCACTGATGCCTATCTCGTGTGATGCGTATTGAGTGACCACCAAGTTATCCTCTCGAGTCAGTTGCCATACCTGTCGGGAAACTCACGATAGCTTAACTTCTTCAAAGGACGATGCGAACATTCACCAATAACATATTCTTGCCTTTTGCCCATATTCGAAAGCTGATCATCACGGTAATTCAAATAAAGGAGGGATCTGATCACTGTGTTTATCCAGAACTCCCATGTCCTGAACTACTGCTGCCGTCTGTTGCGATCTAAGCTGCGCGTTCCCAGCCGTTTGGGATACGTCGATGGGGCTGAGCTTCGTACTCTAGAAATTCAAATATCTCCGGATAAAACTCCGGGTAGCTCAGCCCCCTTCACATCGGGTGTGATAGTCATTTATCGCCGATTACTCGATTAGAGAGTCGTTGATATACTAGCCTGATGCTCAAGTGGTGACGACAGGATTGGGAGGTAAAGTATGACCGTCACAGTGCCCTGCCGCCAAGTGAGGCGCTAAAAACGCGTGGACTATCGCTTGCAACATGGCGCAAAGTGGCCGGCGACGGGATCAATCGCAATGATGGCCAGGCGGCCGTTGCCTGGGAATAGTACGGGCCCGACGCTCCTGGCAGATCTGAAGTATTAGATTTTTAGTGTTTCCCAGGCCAAAGCTGCCAAATCAACATTATCGAGCACACGTCCGCGCGCGCGTGCGCCCTGATGCTATTGCTTTGTACCATCACGGTTCAGATATTGAGACCTTGGAAGAGCTGAGATACCTCTTTGACCGTTTCTGAGCACGTTGCTCGACTGGACAACTGGATGGCTATGGCCAGTTGGTTATTTCCTCGCTCGCATCTCGTCAGTAAGGCTCAGCCGCCACCGGGGGCGCTAGTATCTGTTGAAGATTTCAAGGGGGCTGTGGCGGCCCCTCCGAAGGCTGCAATTATTCTGGGATTTATCATATCTGTGGTGTGAGTTCTGACAACTTGCTCGTCGTTCTCGTTGGTCTGGTCTTGTCTAATCGACCTGCTTGGATGCCTCTCAGTGTTATGGGTATCGTCACTGTACAGACCATTGTATATTCCACTCGGTGGTATAAAGAGCAAAGGATGACCGTTATTATTGTGAGTGTTACTGTAGGGCTTCATTCGTGGTTGTCGACGGATTCAGGCGATAACGACGAGACAAACCTCCCTTCCGATCTTTCTCCAGATAAATGTATTAGTGTGCGTCCCATTCTGTTTCATCCCTTCCAATAGACTCATAACCAGCCGTCAACAGGTTGGGCAACCTCATTTGCCTGTGCGTTGCGTTTGGTCTCCATGATATTGCTTGTAGCCGAACTTATCGCCTCATAGCGCCGTCGTAGGGGAGGCGCTGTATCACTCAATTATTACTATTTTCAAAAGCGGTGTTGTCAGTGGTGAGGTTCTCTCTCGGTGAGTGCTCAATAGTTGTCAGCAATCTAATCGTCGGCTGGTTGAGCTGATAGTTTCCTATCACAGGAGATACCTGCTAATGCTGTTTCCAAATGCAAGTACCTTGCTCTTCTTAACATTTTATATCTTCCTCTCTAATGTCTTCTTTAGTTTATTTCGAGGACTTTTTCAGGCTATGCATTAGTATCTCTCACAAGATCCCGTAAGTGGCAACCGCACTAAAATACATACGGCAACCCTCATCGGCTTTGGATATAGTGACTCGCTCTAAGCCTCTTGGGGTAGGGCTCAACTTATTTGTAGGCACTCGCATCAGTAAGTGATCGCTGTGCCACAAGATTCTGCTTGCGTCCCTATTTCTCAACCCCACATCTTGGCCACTTTCATTCAGTCATATCCGCACTGGGTCTCCAGGGGCTTTTTGCGTCACTTGGCTCGATTGAATGCAATTTGATCGGCCAGAATGTACCCGACCTCGTCAGCCGTGGTATCCTCGCGACAGCCAGTGCGGAAGGTGTTCTCTTTCTCATATTTTGTGGCACAATCTTTCGGATGCACACGGATAGAGCTCCGTGAGTTACTATCCATTGATCAGAAAAACCCGGTGCAGAGTCCTGGCTGACTTGTGAATCTTCATCTCGTCTATAGGGAACACCCTGCACTCGCCCGCATTACTCGCCAGGTTTTGCCCGTATATTTAATCACAATGTATGCCAAATTTTATCTACATGCACACACCAACCATCTGACTCGTGTAATCAGGATCTTCCATCTTGGGTTCGCGATGGTACGCTCATCATTTGGGTCGTTACCCAATGTCAATATCTAATAGGTGCTGAAAATCTTAGGGCGTGTGGTCCAAATCTGCCACAATAACAGCACCATTTGGGATCCCTGTGGGCGCTGGTACGGCCAATTCCCTATTTCGTATGCCAAGTGTTGTCGTCTCACCATCTTTGGGATCCTTCCAGTATCAAGTGCTGCATTACTTGCCGTGTCAGTTTGATTTGTCACATCTTCCCACTTGCCCGGACGAATTATCTCATCAACTCCTGTGATTAGACTACACGTATACCCTGCGGCACTAGCAACACCTCTCTGGAAATTACCCACAAACGTCAGTATAGTGATTCGTACCCTGAAGACTGGTAAAATGTGAACAACTGATAGTCAAATGCAGTCGACAAATACCTCCTCCACTGCCAACGCTCGAATATTTGTCGACAGAGACGTCACGACAATGTCATGCCATGACGGCCCCCTAGAAATTGAGCTGGCGGAACGCTTGGAGGTAACTATTTGCATACTCAATACCCACGCGATTCTTCTCGCTGATCTACCACTACCAACAAACAGAGGCAGTTTCCCCAAGAGGAGGAGTCGCGTTCGTACCCTAGCGAAGTTGTCATCCCAGATGGAAGAAGCGATCCGAAACCCACAGCAGCACTACGCAGTCGCGAGTTGCCGCCGCTACCGCCACCCCCATAGTGTCTGAAATCCCATTCTAGACCACAAGCTGGCCTCTCGTGATCTACTACTCAAATCTACTTCTCCTCTCACCATTAACACTCATTCATATTCGCTCACATGCAAGCCTCATGTACCTTGACCCCGATGCACCAGCCTGAGCTTATTGTAGAGATTCTGTGCGAGTCATCTATCTCTTTTACTGATATCGTCCGCTTTCGCGCAGTACGTCTATGGACTAAATCGAGTGGATAATTATCCTCGACATACCTAATTTGTCTCTTTAGGTGTGCCGTGTATGGCGTGATACCATCTCATATTCAATCGTCCTGCAGTACCTCGTTTTCCTTGGGATCTACCAGAAGGTGGAAACAAAGAGAGATCTCGCCGCTGTGAAACTGGGTATCCCAGTGCTTCAGAAACTGCGGGCCCTATTGATACATGAGGATGCTTGGTCCAAACTAAAGTGGCAACACTTCCGGACACTATCACTCATCAATCGGGTCGAATCGGTAAAAATCGCCAGAGATGGATTCCTGAGTATCGTTTCACCGAACATTGGGACCCGTCGTGACGGAGAAAAGCCCATGATCCTCACTCGCTACTCCTTACCATCAGCCTTTACATCTAGTGACTTGCGAGAGATCTTTCATGAAAGTTATGACTCCGCTTACTACAGAGGTAAGAATGTATTTAATGACCACGTTATACCGCATGATTTCCATGCCGGGGCCAATCATGACATAACAATTTGGAGCCATTGGTGAGTAGTTTTTATCACCTAGCGGTGGGATGTGTCCAGTGTTTGGCTCATCACGAAAGCACTCTCAAGTTTTGAGCGCCCCCACGGCCTTCTGCTAGAATTCTATCTCAGGAGAGAGGCTGAGCCAGTCGAAACTCCGATTGTTGTCAGCACTCTCGACCTGCTCGCTACTCATCCCAGAAGAAAGCTTATGATCGAAACAACACTCTCTGGCCAATATCTTCTGGCCGTGATCTGCGCAAGAAACGGGGTCGGGATATCACCAAAGTGGACACATGGATTTGTGTGGAATGTGTTGTCTAGAGAATTGATCAGTGTGAGTTCTGAAACCCTCGTAGCTTCTTGCTCCAGGCCATAAACGAGATATTTTTTGAGTAGCATCTATCTCGTCGAGGCCAGCCCAACATCCGCTGGATAATACCGGATATATTTGCAATTGAGGGTTGTCAGGAAACGACGCCTCTGATGGAATATTTTGAGATCTATTGTCCTCCGAAACGTAATGCCTTGTTGGCCGCCAAACAACCTCCCCAGGCTACTCTTGTCAGGCGTCTGATGCTCCCCCCTTTCCATCACGGTTTGAAGAGCGACAACGAGGCTGTCAGCTTCTCTTTTAGCTCAGACTCCGTCTCATGGGGGGCACAGACACCAGTTTTCCCCACGTTCACGTCCAACTTACCACGAGATACTATCTCACCGCTATTCGCAGATGATGATTCGCGTGGCGAGTTATGCACGTTCTCTGCATGGATGGATGTACAACCCGACGCGAGCCACCCCCGACTTGAGGAGCACATGTTGATGTTCGTCATTCAGACTACCACTCTATTGGCTGAGTACCCACAAATCGATGTCCCTTGGGAGATGTGGGGAGCCTCCAAAGCGGCATGCGTGTATGGAAAATCTCTCTTGGCAGCTGACGACGGCATATGCGTAGCTTTTGGCACTCGCGTGGCGATGCTGGTTCAGGATGAGCCTCACGTTGTTGATAATTCACGTCTTATTGGGTGGACTATCCATGTGCTCGATTTCAACCCCGTATCGGTTCGACGTTCTGGTGATGCCCAGGCTTGGCCCCCTCAAACGGGAGCCGCTGCCATTGGGATACTGGTTCAAGATAAATCTGAAGCACGGCCGGGGTTGAGCCACGAGCTTGGGGGTAGGAGCGTTGACTACACAACATCCAATCCAGTACTTCGGACAGGTCCATTCCAACTCAGCGCTCATGACCGACTTCCAAAATTACCTGTATTTGTCACGTCTCCCCTTCAGGCGAACCTCCCTTTCATTTCTAGTGAGCTGAAATTCCAGGCGGGTGCTCGGTCTGCGCGAATCCATGCTGACTCGGAGCGGTTAGTGATTGAACGCGTGAGTAGCCTTTGACATTCTCAGCTGGTCGGCGTGCCTTGGCCTCAATATTGACTCATGCTGCAATCCTCACTGCCTATGTGACTAGAGGGTGAAACGTGAAGGCGAGAATTGGAAGAGAGTACTTGATATCTTGACCTTTTGACAACAACTCTCTTCATTCGAGGCTTGACAGTGGTAACAGGCTCGCAGAGTCTCACCAGAAGATACAATTTCCGTTAGCCATAGCCTGTTAGAAACCAAACTTTCACACCACGGTACGCTTGTGGCCCTTGTACGTATGTTCCCATTCGCTCGCCAGAAGTATATTATCCTCAGAATCTTTCATGATTCAACTCGCCCATATGATACCATATGTTGTTCCGACCACCTAGTAGCCTCAATGCGCTGCTCAGCACAAAGATCATTTTTCCAGCCCTTTCTCCGTCACGCTGTTCACAAAGATTCCCCTCGCGAGTCCCACAAACGGACACTACCAGGAACCAGCCGAACGGCCGCGCGGCGACCGACGCACGGGCTCCCTCCAGATTTTCATATCGTCAAGCATGAACGGTTCGCGGGTATATTATTTTTGAAGATACTGTACTGCTGGTTGAGCCAATACATGTGTATGACGCGAGCCATAACCAAATCACTTCTCATTCAGTGCTGTAAGTTCGGCAGCATGGAATGATTTGTTCGCTAATCTGATTTGAAATTCGTAATGGAGCGATTTTTTCACGAAGAATATCAATGATAATACAATGTGTCATACTGATGCAGTGGTGCCTTGACGCTTCTCGTGACAGAAGGGGCGTCTCAAAAATTGCACGCCGCTGATCGTGAGTTGCCGCCGCAACCGCTGCCCAGCAGTCATCACCATTGCATCCTGAACTACTCCCTGGCGGCTTGTGCACAGATTCTGCTTTCTTCTCATACCCTGCTGTTTTTCTAATCAAAATCCTCTAGGATGCTACCCTCAAGCCTCAACCCAGCAGAGCAACCTGAACTTATTGTTGAAATCCTTTGCGAATCAGTTATTTCCTGGGCCGATATCGTCCGCTTTCGCGGAGTACGTCAACGAGACGAATCGTTGCAGTTCATCGCTTACATGCTGAATTCGAAACCGTTAGGTTTGTCGCTTATGGCGGGACACAATCTCGACTTCGACCGTGTTACAATACTTTGTGTACCTAGGAGTCTTCCACAAGGTGGAAGTCGAGAAAGAGACTACTGTTGTTGCAGGCCTCTCGATACTTCATAAAATTCAGGCTCTCTTGGCTCATGAAAATGCGTGGGCTAAGGTTCAATATCGAAACTTCCGGACACTATCGCTTACCGATCAAGTCGAATCAGTGACATTAGCAGCATCTGGATTCTTGAAAATAGTTTCACCAGATGTCGGGGCTCATCTCGACGACAAGATATCTATGGTCCTCAAGCAATATTCTTTGCCGTCAGCCATTACATCCGTCGGCTTCGGAGAGGTGTCGCATGAACCATACGATTTTGCATACTACATAGGCAAGAACGTATTGAACGATTACGTTTCTCCGCATAATATACACGCCGGCTTTAATGGTGACATAACGATCTGGAGCCGTCAGTGAGTGTCTCATTCACCCGCTAGTAGAGCTTACACACCACCTGATGGCTGACATTATGCAAAATTTGACCTTGGCGATTGAGTCTTGAGCGCGCTCTGGGACCTAGACTAGAATTCTGTCTCAGGAGAGAGGCTGAACCTTTAGAGACTCCCATCGTAGTCAACACCCTCGACCTTCTGTCCCACCATTCTGCTGGCGGACTCTTGATCGAAACAACCCTTGCTGGACAATACCTTCTTGTGCTCATTCGTGCGAGGACTGAGGACATGTGGAGAATACTGTGGACCCATGCATTTGTATGGGATGTATTGACCACAGAACTTGTCACAGTAAGTCAAAAGAATCTCATAGCTTTCACTATACAATTACCGATTGATCGACACTTTGATCAGCACCTTCTTCTTGAAGACAACATTAACATTAACTGGGTAGCTCCAGAGATATTTGTTGTCGAGGGCATACAAGAGTCCTCCCCTCTTGTGGGATATCTCGAGATCTATTGCCCTGCTGAGACTGCCAACCCCTCTTTGACCACAGAACGAGCTTCACAAGCCATCCTCTCTAGGCGTCTAATGCTCCCTCCCTTCGATCGTTATTATACGGCTGATTTGGGCGAAATTACCGTATGCTTTGAAACAAACTCTGTGTTGTGGGGGGCACAGCAACCAGTTTTCCCCGTCTTGCGCTCGAAATTTCGACCAGGGGATATATTCCCACCTTTTGAAAACGATGACGGGTGTAGCCAGCTTTGTGCGTTCTCCGTAGGGCTGGTGATACCTCCTAACGACGAGAGCCTCGACCTTGAGGAGTACTCATTCGCTTTCGTTATTCGCGCTACCACATTATTGTCTAATTATGAGGGATTTGAAGTCCCCTGGGAAATGTGGGGTGCCAAAAATGCGGCATGCTTGTATGGCGAGTCCCTTCGGCTTGCTGGGAGTAGTTTGTGGACCGCCTGTGGCACCCGTATGACTCTATTAGTTCAAGATGAGCAACAAACTATGGAGAGTGCCGATCCTATTGGGTGGACTATCCATGTACTCGATTTCAATCCCGCCGTGGTTCGTCGCTTTGGTGATATTCACGCTTGGCCGCCTAAAATGGAAGCGACTCAAACCGGGACGCCACGAGAGGACGGCAATACTCATCCAGAGCCCAGTGTGCCGACGTTGTACGGGCAGAAAGCTACAAGCCAGTCAGATTTAACCAACAAACTAGGCAACAACGGCCTCGACTACATATCCTCGTGTTCAACACTTCATCGCGGTCCATTCCAAATTCATCCGCATGACCAACTCCCGACGGTGCCTGCATTTACTCCTTGGCCACTTCAGGCGAATCTGCCTTTCGTTTCTACCAAGCTCAACTTCAGGGCGAAAGCTCAAACTACGCAGATATCCCTTGACTCTGAACACCTCATTGTTGATAGGGTAAGTAGTGTCGTCCCGTCTTTGTGGCTCAGCCTCATTTCTGATCCCTTCTACAAATATGATCACTCATGTAACCAGCATGTCAAACGTGGAGATGGTGACTGGGAGAGAGTGCTCGATATCTTGACCTTCTGACGAAGGTTATTTTCCTTTGGGGACGAGAATGATAATAGGACATCAGAATTCGATCGTCTTAGATTGAAACATTTGCTACAACTTATATATTCTTCCAACAACCAAACGCTATCAGCCTCTCACTTCTCTTCGTCATGCCGTTGCCAGCCGTCAGGAGAAAATATTCATGAAATTAAACCGCTTGAAGCTTTTGTCAACGTTATGGCGCATCCAGGTCGAAGGCTAGGTTGTTGCTGCTTCAGTACCTCAGAACTCAGTTCTCCTCCAGGGTCGGTCCGCAGCAACCAGCACTTAATTCTTCTCACACCGAAGGCTCTGTCGTCACTCATACTTGGTAGGATAAGAAATGTCCCTTATTTATGCGTTGTCACCGTCATCGTCTCTGATGGCTAATGAGGATGCGTGGGCATAAAATCCCCAAATCTCCCAGAGCGTGGTAAGATTCCTTCGCCTCAACGTTTTGCAGAGTTGGAGGATCGCCCCACGCCATGCCTATTCCGGCCGACCGCATCTGACGAGAAATCAATCCAAGATTACTCTCTTCCGATTCCTATATCAGCAGAGTATTGCACCATACTGCGGAACTGAAAAGTGTTGATGGCCTCAGAACGTTCACCCGGTGGCTGCCTGTTTCCGATCTAGTTGAGTACTCATGTATGGGGTTGATCATTCGGATTACCTCCGATTCTACCATAATATCAATGCAAATCCTAATGGAACATCTGGGAGAAAACGAGGGACGGCGCCCGAGTGCGGCATAGATAAATACAATCACGCCCATGTTCCCACATCATAAACATATCCTACTAGCCGAATCAGTATCGGGGAGGTCCAAGCGCTGCGACCATAGTGCTCCCATCCTCTGGAGACTGCTTGAAGAACCGCCACCCAGGCCTTTGATTCGAGACCGCTAGCCTGTTGCCCTTGATCTTTTCGTGTTGATTGCTCCACCGCTGAATGACCGAGTCACCCTTTCCCCACATTTCCACGGCTCGACGACCTATTGATCCACTGGCTGACTATGCTGGATACGTTCTGGTTGCTCCTCCAAAAGCTGCCATTGCTCTTGGCTTTTTCATTTCAGTGATGTAAATCTTCACCATGCCCGCTACTCTTTGCGGCCTCGGTACTGCACTTACTCCCTTCAAGTATTATGGGGGCGGTTACTGTTCAGGTCTTCGTATATTCAACCCGAGCTTACAAAGAGCGAAAAATGTCAGTTATTATCGTGAGTGACCCGAACTTACTGCCCGCTACATGGATAATACCTTCCCTCCTAACCTAAAATCTGCCATCTAGGTTAATTTCTTGGTGTACGTTTTCCTTCTCGTGCTTGTCTCATCTCCGCTGACCATGCATATTCGTAGTCTATACAACTGCGTCAGCCTGTAAATCACACCGAGCTCTGATGTCGTGTTCATGCTGAGATCTCTTTCCCGCTGCCAGTGCATTGCTCGGAGAAGGGCTATATTGCTCCATGATCACTACCTTTAAAAGAGGGCATGCCAATAGCCTCGCTCTTTCCCGGTAGGCTGGCTTACGGTCCCACGATTCCGTGGTCTCAAGCTCAAATTCAGTTTCTCATAGCAAATACGTGCTGGTGTTGGCCCCAAATGTGGGTTCTTCCCTCATTATTGCTTGCACATCGCCCAAGCTGACCTCTACCCAAGTTTATCTCGAGGAGTGTGGCCTCTTATGCGTTAGCGGCCTTGACAGCGTCATGTAAGCCATGATGAGCTTTTCTTGACGTCGAAGGATCTGATCCGCAGTACGCAGTGTACCGTTCCGGGGTAATGGTGGTTGGGCTTCACTTCCTAATAGCCTCACGTCTCGGTAAGTTTTATTCCTCGTATTGCAATTAGTTTCTGATGCCGACCGCTTACTTCTCTGCACTGGCATGGATATCTACAGCGATGACTGCGTGCGGTGTCCAAACAATCTCCGCTTCATTTAGTTCAAATGCCAATTCCGAGTTCATGGGTCATGATCTGCCCCGTGCTGTCAGCGTCGGCGTAGTGATGGCAGCCATCGCAGAATCGGTGGTTTGTGCTCTCTTTTGCAGCGCGATTTTCCGAGCCACCATGAAAGGACCCTAGTGAGTAGTCCACATTATTGAGAGCTCCTCAGAGAAGAGTGTCACCAGGCTATTTTCGGGGCAAACAGTAACAAAGCTTCTCCGCTGGCTCAAATGGCCCGCCATGCCATCCCAGCGTATGTAATAAATATGTACGTACTTTTGTCACCTAATCCACAGTGGTTGCTGACCGGTATTGATAGGCTCTGGCAGTTGGCATTCGCAGTGGTGCGTCCGTATGATCCACCACTGGCCGTTCTCTAGCCCAATACCGTTCTGCATCAAGGGTGTATGGTTCAAGTCTGCTGCTGTGACGGCGTGCTTCGGGGTCCCTGTTGGCGCAGGTGCGTTTTACCCGATGTTGCCATACTGCTGCTCATAAAATCGACTGTCTCGCAGTATCAATCGCCACTTTACTTGCTTTGTTCGTTTTGGTTTCTTGAATCCCCACTCCTGTGGCAAAACATTGCCTAACACATCTATCCTCGGGCCAGGCTACATGTCCACCCATCCGTACTGGCTTTTCCTCCCCAGAGGCCACATGAACTGGTGAGGGAACACGATGCCGAGGTTGTCCCAAATGTTTTCTAACCTTGCTTTCAGAATAAGGCAAGATTCCATCAATCAAGTGCCCCCGCTCGAATATCAATAGCACAGGAGACTGCCACGGTTTCCTGCCATGACAGCCCGCTAGAGGTCGAGCTAATGGAGCGACTGGAGGTACTTCTCTTTGAATTCTTTCTGAGACATCTAATACAACATCTTATGCGCACGAACTGACTGCTGGAATTCACTGATACTGACAGCGGCAGTTTCCCAGCGAAGAAGAGTCGAAATCATACTCTTCTGAGCTCAATGTTCCAGAGACGAGGAGAGGCAAGACACAGGCAAAAGATCCAGCTCTTTCACCCAATATGAGTGCATCTTCAAGTTCCTAGGCTATTTACTCGTTTTCCCATCACATCCGGCATAAATCCCCTGTTCATACTGATACCCCAAGCCTCAAGCTCCTCAATTTATTCTCTCTGTGCCCCATATCACACCTTTCACTATTATTGGCACCGTCAGCGGCCCGCGGATACGATTCCCTCAAGAAACATCCCTTCACTGGTGACTGAGCAAATACTGCGCATAGTCCCACATCGTTCCTGGATTCGGAATCCCAGCCTCCACTGTGTAAGCTCATCCAGTGGTCGGATTTGCGATGATGATTGCAGTGACACTGATAGGTACAGGCTGGTACAGTTACCGCTGGGTAGAACCCGCTATCTTTGGAGAATCAAGAGTAGCTCGTCGGCCTCGGGCTCGATGTTCAACTGTACAGTAACCCGCCCTATTGGTAATTTGTCTGATTGAGATTCGACAGCCGATCGGCATAAACAGAGTGCCAAGGGGCCATTTCAATTTCAGAAACGGAATCTTCAGGAGCCGCGGTCCATATTCCCACGCTACGATGGCACGGCCCTGGCCCCAAGGTTGCTCAAGGCCGTTCACTTTCATTATCACTGGCCTTGATTTCCCCCAAGCAAACAGCTTTCTAAAAGCTCTATAGCTCCCTAGCGCATCTTGCGGCATGACTGAATGGCTTGTTCCTAAACGCCTGTCGCAGCTGAGTAGCCCACAAGCTGGACCCATCCGACTCGCGGTAGCCGCTCCTCCAAGAAGTGCTCTTGAGCTTGGATTCCTTACAGCAGTTATGTGAGTCTATGCCCATAATATCGGCTAATATCATCATCAGGGGCTTAAACAGCGTCTAAGGGCCATGGGTGTTGTTACGATTCAGACCGTTGTATTCTCGACACGATTTTATCGCGATCGAAGGACGCTTGTTATCATTGTGAGTCGCTGCTCGGCCTCATCCTGAATCAATGCTCCAAAAGCTCAACTTAACAACTAGGTGAATGTTATTGCGTACGCCATCCACGTCCTTCTCATAATCCAAACTTTGCTCATGAATCAATGACCAGCCTGTCCAACCTCATCAATCTGTGAGTTATCCTTCACCCTCTTGGTTTAACTTGCTGACATGCGGTGATCTGGAAACAGTATCCTTTTGGGAACAGGCCTATATCACTCTACTATTGCTATTTTGATGGGAGGCTACTTTGATAGTGTCGATGTTGGACGGTAGGTGCTTGTAACCGATGGGTCGAGAATCGGTACTCTAGCTAACAAACTTCCATGCATACACAGGCGATATGCATTCTCATTAGCCACCGGGGTGGGTCTTGTCTCCGCCTCTGTCTCGTGCTTGCTGATCTTTTCATCAGGTTATTTCGAGAACTATTCTGTCATATGCATCTATCCTGCTCACCGCATGCCGTAAGCCGTTGTTTTTTCTGCTAGATCACGGCATCTTACACTTCTATTGTGGTAATAGTGTTTCGCTCTGTTCTGCTTGTATCAGGCCTACACCTGTTACTGGCCTCCCGCTCTGGCAAGTTCTTTTCATGATATATTCCGTCGAGAGATTTGATTAACCATCACTTCGCTTCTATGTATATATATTAGCTATAAGCGCACTTGCTCTCAAGACCATTTATGGATCTCTTTCGCCCTCTGCATCAACAGGTAGAAATTTGCCCTCCTTCATCACTGGTTTCAGCATGGTCGGCACCGTCGGGGAGTGCATCGTTTGTGCTCTGTATTTTGTATTTTCGTTTCGAGCATTGGATGACGAATCTCAGTAAGTTTATGTGAGTGCATTTGTAGGGGCGCGCCTGACTAACGTCACTTTTCAGGACATCCAACGACAGCCCCCCTGATCGCCGATCAATCCGCCATGTCATGCCAGCATACCTTGTCACAATGTGTGTGTGTGTTTCTCCCTCACCTCTCCATCGAGTTAACTGACGGGCTGAGGTCAGGGTTTGGCAATTGGGTTTCGCAGCGGTGGGCTCATCAATCTCCTCTACCACCTCTCGCTATAGCCCTGATATTCGCCCCAAATCAGGGCGCATTATTCCAGTCCTCTTTCATAACAGCGTTCTTTGGAGTCCCCTTGGGTGCAGGTACTGTCAATTCCGTCCTCTCTACTGTGACGTCGTAACCTTCCTCTTGCTAATCCACTTTGATAGTGTCGAGTGCCACACTATTGGCCCTGTTTGTCCCACTTTCGCTCAGTGGAGCTAGCAATTATCTGACCTTTCCTTGATAGATTACATGCCCACCCATCGGCATTCAACTTCCGTGCTTGGTGGCAGGGAGATGTGGTGAGGCCGCCGCTCCACACCGCGGGGGCTTTCACTCTGGAAACCTTATTACTGACATCCCCATTCCAGGCCACGACCGATAAGCCTCTTGCTAAGGCTTGTATTTTCACTACCAAGGACGTGACAACTGTATCCTGCCATGATGGTACCCTCGAGACCGATCTTATGGAACGATTAGAGGTACTGAATTTTCTTTTTTTGAGTGAAATTCTGCGTCCTCTCACCATCTCCATCTCACTATGCTCTTGGATCGACTATATTTATAGAGGAAATTCCCTTGCGAGGAGGAATCGCGAACGTATGATGTTGAACTGGGCATTACAGTTGGGGCATCCGTGGACACCGTGATAGCGACATCTTGAAAGTTTGCACTGGCACATTCCCCACGGTTTGTACCATCTTATATTCCGTATCTTGTGGCGACTCTACATCTAAGAGTAAGCATGTTCCTCTTGCAAAATTAACTCTCAATAATCGCACCCTCGCTTATTTTCTTACCTTCCAACCTTCCCACCTCTCCTTACTTAGGCCTCATTGAGCATCGCCCTCGGCGCTGAACTATCAGAGAGAGACCTGCCAATAAGACGGGCGTTATGTGTGAAGATCTGACTGTCCCAGCAAACAGATCAATGTCGCATCTTGACGTCCAGATTGCTCAACAGTTTTACACGCTCGCGGCCTGATGTTTTGGCCTTCTTTAACTTGTATTTCTGAGCCACAATTAGCATGGATAGCTCTTCATCTCCACTCCAATCGCGTGGTATGCGAGGATCGCACCAAATTCTGTTTGTAGTCTCTGACTCCGACCGGGACCGGGGATCTGCAACAGGGCCTAAGTTACTACTGAGCGGGATGGCATTGCCGATCGGCAAGGGAACAATGTATATTGATTTCTTCATTAGTAGCGTTTCAGCCCAGCCGTGGCACCGAGTCACATGAATAGCTCGTTTATGATGAACCGAGTTGTTGGTGGCGCTCCATTCCTCTCGAACACATCAACCCAAGGCCTTCACTCAAGAGTTTTCGCATAACCTTCTTTTCAGGTTGCACAACATGAGAAAATGGTTCGCTCTGGGCCCCCGAGCCCGGTTGAGTTATAATGAGCTACCGGCTGGATACGTAGGGCTTGCTGTGGCAGCTCCGCCACAAGGTGCTTTGGGCCTTGGATTCATTGTGGCAATCATGTGAGTTTCGAACTATCATTTCACTAGCCTTATACCTGTAACCTCGAGGGTGGCTCCCAGGGTCATGGGGGTGGTTACTGTTCAAACGATCGTGTTCTCAACACGATATTTTCACAAGCGAAAAACGATTATACTTCTTGTGCGCCTTGCTATAACACAACATTTTATACCCTCTCTGAAAATCTTCGACCCGGGTTACAGGTCAATGCTGTTGTGTATGTCACCAACGTTCTCATCATTTGGATCCTCCTCACTGATCCTGGTCAATAGTGCGTTCAATATTATTAGCCTGTGAGTCATTGGTTCAAGCGTTCGCGCCGTTTCCTTGTGGATCTTTACATGGGAGTAGTCTGCTATTAGGGAAGACCCTGTACGACTGCATTGCTTCTATGTCAATGGGAGGCGCTTTTGATAGCATAGGTCTTGCCCGGTAAGTCCTCCTAACCAGTGGATGGAGACTGCCGACCAATTTTTTTTTCTTCCCGACCTATTTAGAAGATACGCATTCTCGTTGACGACAGGGGTCAAGACTTTTCCCCTTTCACTTTGTCTGTGTCCGTTTTTCTGACAGCTTGAGTAGTTCATTTCAAGGACTATTTTGTCATACACATCAATCCTTTTCACAGCATCCTGTAAGCCAAAATTACCCTACGATGCTGGTTCTTCGTCGGTTCATTCTTTTCTTGTGTTACAGTGTTTCGATCTGTCCTTGTTACATCCGGGCTCCACTTATTGCTTGTCCCTCGAGCTGGTCAGTGCTTCCCATTGACCCATCAGCATGGCTGACTTCCTGAGTCCTTTTATCATGAGCAGCTATAAGTGCCCTTGCTCTGAGGACCATATACGCGTCTTTTTCATCATATGAGTCCACTGGGAGAGATTTACCCAATTTCATCACCGGCTCCAGTATGGCAGGAGCTGCTGTAGAGTGTATTGTCTGTGCAATTTGCTTGTTATTTTCATTCCGCGCATTGAGGGGCAAAACTGGGTGAGTTATTAGTCAAAAGCTTTATGTTCTCATACCTGATGTGCAGCCCTGGGAGCTCCAGTGAGGAATTTGCTCTGACCCGTTTTGTCCGATACGGAGTCCCGGCCTACCTTGTCATAATGCGAGTACTTTTTACTCTTCTGCTTGCCATACTCCCTGAGGTTTTCTGTCTAGGGTATGGCAGTTTACGTTCGCATTGGTATGTTTATGCTGCTCATGATAGATTTCGTCCCTTAATGAATCGCACCTTGGAACCCAGGGTATTCTGTGTAAATCCGCGTTTGCAACAGCTTTCTTCGGGGTTCCCTTGGGCGCTGGTATCGTCGCTTCCATCAGACGTGGGGTAACCACCCAACCTAACTATCATTTTATCTCCTGCAGTCTCAAATGCCGTATTATTGGCCCTGTTCGCGCTCTTGACCTACTTCAGAATCGCAGTGGCAGTCTCTCTAATCACCCCACCGAAATAGGTTATATGTTCATCCTTCGGCGCTTATATTGAGTCGTTCACGACAAGGCCTGGTAAGCTCAATCCCGAATATCCTCTAGGCTCAATCGTGATATCGCCAATTTTATTTCGATGTAGACAACAAGGGACGGACACCTTATAATGGCTCAGATATCAACCACTAGAGATACCACAACCACATCATGTCATGATGGTCCACTAGAAATTGAGCTAACGGAACGATTGGAGGTATTGAATTTCCCTATCAAGGATTATCTCGCGGCACACCTAGATTTACTGACTATTCTACTGGGTCATTGGCTTGGAAGCGGCGATTCCCACTCGAAGAAGAATCAAGATCGTATGATGCTGAACTTGACCTTCAGACGCCCAATTCTGGGAAAAGTAACCTCGTGGTGCCTTAGTGTCTATGCCAAAATAATGCCTAGCATATCGATAAAAAGCTTACACTATATCCTTTGTTAATAAATCGGACATTGCGCTATGATTCGTCCGTCCAGACTTTGGCGGGTTCTTCCATGAGGCAGTGGTGAATCGGGTACATGGATCGGCGATCGTTTGTATCCAATGAGAATTCTAGACGGCGGAAGATTGTTTACTTGGTCAGGAGATCAAAGGGGGAACCAGTGACTTGCAGAAGGTTTCATTCACCGACACCAAGCAATAGAATTCGCAACCGCGCATGTTGCCGCTGGAGCCGACATTCAGCTGAGCAGAATTCCTCGCCCGAGCCCAGCCCATTGCACGAATCTGAAGGGTTCTTTCCTTTTCTAAATCATACAGAATCTTTGATCCTCTCGCTTCCTAGTGACTCCAGTATCATTGAGCTGATGCTGACACCAGGCTCTCTCACCTGGGTGCTGCCGACTGAGCTCATTGTAGAGACTCTTCGAGAGTGCACTATAGGCTATCGTGACATTGTTCGCTTTCGTGCAGTAGGCTCATTACAATACACTTACTTTATGTCTTGCATGTTTACCATCAGTGTACCAGGTCTGCCGAACATGGCGGGATGCGATATCCTCCTCATCTGTTCTGCAGTACCTCGTGTGGCTTGAGATATGCCTCAAGTCAGAGGCGAATAAGTCCGGAACCCTTCGGCCCCAGTCCCTGGCCCCTCCAGTACATCAAAGGCTACAATCTCTGACCAAACACCAAATGACGTGGCTCCACCTGTCGTCTCAACGTATGAACTCGCTGCCGCTGTCTGGTGATGTTCAGGAAGTGGCACTCAGCCCTCCTGGGATGGTTACCATTATCTCAATGGGTCTTCCTTATCTATTGGAGAATCGTGACCGGGACACCATCTCACAGTACACGTTACCATCAATACTTACATCTACCGAATTCACCAAAGCCTCCATCGAAGAATACGATCAAGATCACTATATTTACGGGAATTCGATTACTGGCTATAATATGCCACTTGACTTTCATGCAGGCGTCAATGGGGATATATCAATTTGGAGCCATGGGTATGTATGAGCAAGCTTTGTGTCGAATGTAGGCTCTTCCCTGAAAACGAACCACAGGAAGCTGGAAGGAAGTTCCCATGCCGTGGAGTTTTATCTCGCGAAGGAATCAGAGCCTTCAGAAACCTCTATTGTGGTCGATACCCTCAATTTGCTCTCACATCTCACGACACTGAATTTCATTGCTGAGGCATCTTTGGCTGGCCAGTTCCTCATGGCCACGGTGCGACCAAGGGGGAGAGAAACTGTATCGGAGTGGACTCATGGGTTCATCTGGGACGTGACAACTGAGGAGCTTATCACAGTGAATGGCATTTTTTCCCGTCCCTGTATCATCAATTATGGACTTAACTTTGCCCCGTAGCACCTTTACCATCCTGGTAGAATTTCGCTCGACTGGCTGCCTCCTAGCGTATTTTTGCGTGCCGTAGCACAGGAAAAACCGTCCCCGAAGGGATTCTTGGAAATATTCTGTCCTCCTTTCGTCTCGCCTTCTGAGTCTCTGTCTACCCCAAAACAGGGTCGACACTCAATGCTTCTGAGACGAGTTATGCTTCCTCGTTTCCATCGTCACGTGGATCTCGAGTTGAGTGATCTCAAGATAATTTTTGACACGAGATCTGCTTCCTGGGGAGCCCGAAGTCCCGTCTTTTCCCACAGCGTACCCCAATTAAGAGGACACATCTCTCCATCATTCCAAGACAAAGAGGCTCACGATCAACTATGCGTTTTTACAATAGAGCTGTTGATCTCGCCTACCAGTGACGACGAGGACGATTATTTCGATTATTTGGCTATCGAGCAACACAAATTCCTGTTTATCACTCACGCATCAGCATTGCTTTTCGCTTATCCAGGCCTCGACATTCCATGGGAGATGTGGGGAGCTGATAGTGCAGCCTGTCTGTATGGTAAATCAGCACACCTTCCGGACGCAAACCCCTGGGTCGTATGGGGTTCTCGCTTCGCCATAGTGGTGCAAGAAGAGCCTGGAATAACAGAAGACGACCCAGACGAGGACCCGCCACTTGTACAATGCGCTGTTCATGTGCTCGATTTCAATCCACTCATCGTTGCTCGGTTCGGGTCCACTCAAGCTTGGCCGCGCAATCACACCCCTATCCGCTCGGTCCAGGATTCTGGCGCCAAGGTTTCGGAGATGGCTCTTTGTGAGAGGAAGGAGATTCTAGAAAGTGGGGAGACTTTGGACGATCCATCCACATATAAGCCGTTCCCTCCCAGGCCTCGCAGTGGTCCCTTCCAATTCTTCCCTAACCCAGAGACCCCAGAATCATCGACTCTCTTCGAAGAGTGGCCTATCAATGCCAACCTTCCCTATGTTTTTACTAAGCTCGAATTCAGTGCTAAGGCTTACTCGGCCAAACTCCATATTGACTCCGAGCGGCTCGTGTTGGAACGTGTAAGCATTTTACTTTTAATAGCTACGATTTATGCTTACTTTTTTTCTTTGCTCCAGGGCGTGAATTATGAAGGTCAATGGAAAAAGGTCCTCGACATCCTCACTTTCTGAGGGCGGAATACCAGTTTGGGAGCATTGCAGTAATTGAGGGATCCAAGACTTACCATATATCTATCGGAATCAACCTTTCTGCCCACCCGATTGTTAGTAAATTGATGCAAGAGGGACAGTCTTAAATGGTGAACTTATAGCTGACTGGATCTGGAATCGCTGCGGCCAATCTCCCGTCGTTTTGGTCAAACCGGGGTGGGCCAGAGCCAAGATCTCCAAGGTCTCGCTCTCGTGGCCCTACTTTTGGCTAAGCATCTGGCGTTTGTAATCCCCCAAAATTCCGCTTGCACCAATCGACCGAACCAAGATGTCGGGCGTTGTCGTTTTGGAGCAGCACACGCTTGATTGCTTCATGTATAGCTGAGGCTCGCTTGTTCGCAAAAGAATAAGCGGGGTTGAGTTAGGCCATGTGTGGCACCAGGGGATGGCCACCATAGCAGGCTTTATGCGCCATCTCGTCCCGCTCTTCGTCAAACCCTTCTTGACTTCTCCCCCGGCCTTGAAGTCCCAGTAACAGACTCTCCTATCCTACTATGGTCGTGTCAGACAGATTTGCTGCACACTCCTACAGAACTTATATTTCACGCGAAGGATTATACCTGCAAGCTCTAGGCTGACTTTGAACGGCTCTGTTGTGACATGTCAAGTCTTTTCTTCTATAGGATCGCTCGCGACGTTGGCCGGCCGCCCCTGTTTACGTCAGGCAAGTAGGCAATTCGGTATGAACACCTCTAACTTATCTTCCGACTCAGAACGTAAATAATAGGCCGGGCCCTGTGATTAGGACGGAGTGGATATTTGCACCTTAAACAAGCAAATCCATAACACTGGTAGGAGAGGCCAATCAAGTATCTGATCGATTTTCACATGTTCTATGCTTCATTTGGAGCTTTGCCCAATATGTCATGATGCCCTACACGCGCTTAAACCTTACTTCCAACATTCAGCCTATTTTCTAGTTCTGAGAAGGAGTGCTCAGATTGTTGATTTTATTGGTGGACGTCGGCGTGCCAACTACATTTTGCAAACAGAGTCACATGTTCAACGGATCCCTTTCAACCAATGGACAAGAATGACCCTTTGTCTTGTATTCAATACTTTTATCCTATTTTAGATGGAGATGCCATCAAAACCCCATCCTCGGGCGTCGGACGCCAGGTCAAGATTCCAAGCCCGGCTCAATTTCATTTTTCCTATCTCGTACACTCGTGTTAGTCTAGATACCTTGGGGAGGTTTGGCAATAGTGGAGGCCTCCTGGGCGCTCGCCTTGATCATGGGAACAGGTTTCCTTTGCGAATTGCGAAAAGCGCCTGTTGCTTGAACCAGGGAAGGGTACCCAACGGCTCCGCACCGTAATCCAAGAGCTGTCAAGAAACTCCTTCCAATCGCGCATATTCCCATAGATACGCCATGTGGGGAAGTTACAAGATAAAATAAGATTTTCCTCGTTCTATTCGTTGGCTATGCTAACGCCCAAGTCCAATATTGATATTACACCCCTACAGGCCATCATAGCCCATTGCCGGGGGAAAACCTTCAGGGCACCTGTGCCCGACTTGATAGGGCCGCCGATCATACCCACCGCTCTCCCAAAACGAAACTCCACAATTGAGTCATCATAAACCGGGAGTGCCCTAATACAGTTTTCTCGCGATCCCGACGACTGCCGAGTGTCGATTGAATAAAGGACTGTTCGTCGGCTTCGCTCCTACCCGCGCGCGTTGCCTCCGCGCCACTGACTGCCGCAGTCTTCTGACGTGCTCTATTCGGCTTCAGGTCCAATAAAGATGCCGGATGTTGTATGTATGCTGCTCCCTTGGCGCCACCTTAGCGGCCCATGATCGATTGAGATTTAGATATATACAAACTTCGTCGACCTCCCGGCTTTTGGATCTCCCCTCTTTCCCCTCACATCCTCGAGACCGTCTATGAATGATACTCAATTTCTGAGATTGTGGCTAGCTCTAAATATGTGGGCACAAATGCGATCACTCATAGACAACAACTGCTCACAGCTCCCTCTCTTTGATGGGCATTAATAGCCTTGGGGGACAAGTCGCGATCCCTCTTCTCCTCATCACATTATACCTTTCTCCTCTGAAGCGGGCGGCGACCTTATACAGTCTACTATGGTCGCTCGTGGTATGGTCAATTAGTGAGCTCCTGCTGTCCGTCTCGTGTTTTCTCTCCTGCAACCAAAAAAAAACCCTGACCCGTATCACTCGTGTTAAGGTTTTACGCGGGGCGCGCCTGGCCTAACACACCTGAGCCTGGATTTTCACTTTGCCTGGCGCAATCTTCCCTCTATCACGCCACCCTGATTTTGTAAGCCATTCATCACGATAATCCTATTCATCAATCCGAAACTTCTTTCAGATCCAGCTAACCATGCACATTTTATGTTGCCTTCTAGGGGAGCGTGGTCTACGTTCGCTCTAATATACGACGTAAGTTCTCGCCATTCCTTCATGCTTCGCTACTGAAGGCTGAGATCGCTGTGTCCAGACATGGTCTGTTGTCACGCACCGGGATGCAGCCAAATCGGGAGAGCATGCGAGTAGCACAAGAACCTTCTTTGTCAGTTCCACGGTATATCTTCTTGAATAAATGTACTGAGATTCAGCGTGTTGGTTGCAGCTCATTCTCATTCCTTGGCTCGCTTTCGTCTGCTCTCTGGTTGGCGCTCTGCTGGTTCGTTGTTTGACTTCCCTCCACAAAATCGTATTCTGATTATTTGGTGACTTACTTTTTTTCTTGTTGACGAAAAGGTCGGTCGACGCCATGCCAAAGGTTTCAATCGCCAGCTCCACATTGCCTACTGTGCATATCTGCACGACCCCTGGTAATCCCCTTTCTTGCATACACGCGAGTAACGATTTCTAAATTCACTGGTTTGCCAACTTAGGTCTAAAGTATCTTCTGTTCTTTGCGGTATTGCCATGATAGGATCTCTTGTGCTTACTGGTGAGCGATCGATCGGGGATAGAATAATCCTGGACGGCATTGATGACAGTCTTCTTCTCAGTGAGAGGTCTTGTCTGGTGCTGCCTGAAATCAGGACGGCCAGTGTCACCGTCTCCGTCAGTATCAGATGCCGCAATGGCGATGCGGGTTTGGCTGCTGGGGGTTACAGAGTTAGCCGCGGCGGTGATCAGCGTTCTAACACTGATTGGTGCTGTGAGGAATCAGGTCGCGGACCTCATCATCACTTCACGTGCGTATCAACTCTATCAAGTCCGCTAAGCTGTTGCCTGATTATTGGCGCCTTAGTTCCCTTCTCCGCATGGCTCATATTTGGATCTCAAAAGGTGAGCCCAAACGAAATTAGCCAATGATGGCTGAGCTGTAGTCTGATGTGAAACACTTGATCCAGGACGTGCTTTACGTCTACATTGCATGGGCTAAATCCCTCCACTCGTACCTCTTTGGCCACAGTGCTCCGAGCAGCGAAGAACCTCAGTATTTCTCTAACAACCTACCCCACTCCTTCAGTCCTACTCTCAGCCCTCCATCATCAACTCCTTGGCGAAGTTATGATGTACCAGAGTATTCTGACATGCAAACTTTCTATCTCTTCTCGTTGCCTCGTATAGACGAGGACAGTCATGAAGAGAGTACTACACATGGCCGCAGATCGGACTCTCTGCCTTCGCCTACTTCTATTGGCGAAACGGCAGCGGAGGACACAAAAAATTATTCCTCTAGCTTGGAGGGGTCAAATGCCAGAAAGAGTACGGAAACTTGGTCCGCTGACGTTTGAATTTGATGACAAGTTGGTTAGCGAGACACCACTCTGCTTGATCGATCGTCAAACTCTACTTCACTGACTGCGATACGCGTTCCGATATCGTGCCAAGCCCAGCAATATTTTATTAGTATTATTTTGTGACCATTTATGCCACCTCCTATCACTCGCATCCGATATTCTCATATCATTTGTACGGACGTACCCGGAATCCCATCCACCAAATTGTCCAATGTCCAGATACTGAGATCACACCTTGAACATAGTTCAACATGAGCTTGAGTCATCTGATGCTCAAATCTGGACACCTACGATAGGCCGCTTCTATCGCCCAACCACATCTACAATTTGCGGGCGGGAATACATCTGGGAAGGATGCTCCGTGACGCAGATGACATAATACCGCAAATGCTGAAAGGAGTCATAATGAATCTGAGTACCATGCAGCTTGGCGGGGAAGCTGTGCCGCAGAAGCTTATTCAATGGTGTGGCGACCACCAGTCATACCGAATCCGTCATCCCCAATTCTAAATCATCCGGTCTCCGAAAATAAACCAACCTTGCAACTGCATCATCCCCTATGGCGGAAACCTCGCGGTTCAAACCCAGCCTACCCAGTCCAACAACAAAGAGTCCACTTACTAACTGCAAGCGAATAGGCCTCAATGCTCCTCGTCCAGCGTGAATGAACTAAAGTCCAGCCCCTGTTCCTTCCCATCCAGCGTTTAGACCCGCTACCCCCCTGCGCTACTTACCGCTCACCGGAGCGCTTTGCTTACGACTCGGAGCTCGCGCAGTAACACCCATCCTCTCGTATAAATCGAGGTTTCCTGAACGACTCCCCACCCCCTCTCAACCCCTTGCCAAGGCTTTCTAAGAATAAACCAAGACAAAATTCCTAATATGGTGGCCGATACAAAATACTATGACACGGTGAGATTCTGCCCAACCTATCCCTGTGTTCTCACCGCTGGTTGCGAACGATCGGTTTCTTTTTTGCCAACTATCACCCCTTCAAAGCTCGCGGTCAAACCAGATGTGACCCAATCCCAATTGAAAAAGGCCTACCAACTGCAAGCTGTCCAATGTCACCCAGCTAAGGATCCTTCGCTTGGGGCCCAACAAAAGTTCAAGGACCTGACGATTGCGTACAAAGCTCTTTCCGACCCGGTCAGCGATCGAGTCACTACAGAACAGTCCGCCGCCTCAGTTACTGATAGAGTTACAGGTGGGGCGGGCATGGTATGACGCACATGGCGCGCAGTCGGTCAGTTCTTGACGACTTTAGCGGCGGCATCGTACTAAACGCTATTTCTACTCCTTAGCCTGATAATCCAAGTGTGCTCAAAGACCCTCTCGATTTTTTCTCCAGAACCTTCGGAGGGGACGCCTTTGTGGACTGGGTATGCCATTTTGTCCTGTCGTGCCCACCTTTTCACGCTCATTTACGCCAGACGCTATTCATTTTGCCTCGATTTCATTTCGCTGTGCTTTGCTCAGATAGGAGATATGGCCTTAATAAAAGATATGGCTATTCGCGCAGCGGAGATCCAGGCCAGCGAGATTGAGGTTGCGGAGCATGGTGAGATATACCCCTAGATCACACCCTAATAATGTACTCACGCCCTTTATAGTTGGTGACAGCCCCGGTGCTTCTAGTGAGGTGACTACACCAGCAATGCCGAGCGAAACGACGGACGTGCCCCCTCCCCCCTACAGCCTCACTTCTCCGTCTGACTCCAGCATCGAGATAGGCCCTTCCGCCGATGTAGAGCCACCGACGTCGGGCAAAGCTACGCTCTCGATGTCAGGCTGGAAGGACAAGAAGGGAACGAGCCTATATACTCCAGAGCAGACAGCTGAGTTGCGGCATGGTAATGATGAAGCAAAGAAGGCAAATCAAGCGCTGTACGATATTCCCCAGATTGAGGATTTTCTGCACTGTGCTGAGCCCATTTACATTTGTGGTTTTTCCGGCGCCCTTCGCCGACTCCCTAACATCCACCTTCACTACATCAATGCCACCAACGTTGGGATTGTCTTGGACTGGTGTAGCATTGCGAGTCTGGCGGCCAAGCTCAAAGAGCGCATCCAGCCATTCGTAATTGCCTCGCAAGCCGAAGGTGATACAGGACCGGAAATACAGGTTTTCAAGGATAAGATACAGAAAGAAGCCAAGATTATGAAGATCGAGAGCTTTGGGGTAGAGATATTGCATACTGTCGGTAGGTCCAGCTTCATACTGATACCCTGAGTGATCCCAAGCTCACAAACTCTGCTATTTTCACCCCTCTCTTGGTAACATCGGATACCATATTCGTGTGACGTACCAACACAGGTGATGTGTATGTAATGAAGGCAACATCCTTCATGAAGGCGCACAAGTTCCTTGGCGTCTCTGGAATCTGGGGCCGCGTAAAAGAACGCGGGACGACGATCAAACATGTACGCATATTTTTGGTTCTTCGACCCGTCTAAAACCCACGATCGCTCATTACTCATCTTCACCTCCCACCAAATAGACATGGGGGGCAGCGGTCGGTGCAAACGACTTGATCGGGGATATGAATAAGATTCGATTGAGCAAACTACCGGAGAACGAGCGAAAAGCGTTTGAGGCCAAGGTGGAACTCAAGGTTAGTTCAAAGACGCAATTACAATGCTACGCCGTGTGCGCCGCCAAGGTACCCTCTGGTGGAATCAGCGTAGTCCTCACTTTGGGATAGTTTCTACTTTCTCATCCATGCTAACACACCAACTTGCAGATTCTTCGCGAAGAGTGGCGTATTACCCGTTTCGATATCATCCGGAACTTACGGGAGGTGGCGGACAAGGTATTGAAGGAGCCGGGTATATCTGAAGATGTGCTATCCAAACGGGCGCATCTGCCGTCCTCTTTTGTCAAATATGTAGCCACCTAACAGTGTTCGACCCTTGTAGGCAATCGCATTGATTGGCACTATCTTCCAATCGCCAGAATTAAGCGAGTCAGAGAATTCGGTATTAGAAACTCGTCCCCAGGAGAAGATTGTGATCGAGACAGATAATCACATGCCCGGGCTCAAGGGGCACGAGGAGGTGACTGAAGCTAGCCCAAGTGCGAATTGATTGCCTCTGTAACTCGAGGGTGCGCTCGTATAATCCATTTAGTTGTGCCTACAGATTCCAGCTATGAACCAGAACGGAGCGAAAGACGACAATTTGCTTTTATTGGCTAATGCCTGGCGCGAGTTTCTCTTGTAACATTTCTTTGTCCTATTTGCTATGGGGCGGATGCTTCTTGGATTCTGTCCGAAGCGAGCTTGTGACATTTATCTTTTAGAGAGGCGTGCCGTCTGAATTTTATTCAGATCGGGTGGAAATCAAGCAGAAGAGAAAGCCAGGTGTTAGGGAGTCTAGGGCCCATCGACGTCAACAAGATCTATGGGGAGCGCCGCAAGATTCGCTACAGGTCATGTTAGATACGCAGGGCCACGTGGTTAAGCCAGAGTTGCATGGGGTAGACAGCTTGAACCTGTGCGGCGGTGACAGTGTGTTCACGCCGCCAGGGGGCCTGCCCCTTGAACGACTACGATTTCAATGATCTCCACCAGTCTAGACTGAGCTAGGACTAAGAATCGCAGCGGATCGTGAAACTCCCCACGTATCAGCTGGTTCACCAAGTGCATCATATGTTGCTTGCAGCAAGTCTGCGATCTCTTGTTCAATTTGTGCATTGACGCAAGATTGAGATCTCTGCTGGTATTAGCTCAAACCTTGCCATGGATTCACACTGAACTTAACATTTTCGTGCTCATGTCGTCAAAGTCATTCAATAGCGTGGGAGGTCGTCCCCCACACAGGGTCTAGGTTGTCAAGGTGTTTGGCGACTCCCTCGAGATCAACATACGAGGTCCGACTTCTGGCACCCCCGACCGATGTTCGGTTTCTCCACCCTCTCCCTACTCTCCAGATAACAACAAGCGGGCATAGACACCCTAATAACCACTTCTCACACCTCCGCAAGTCCTTCAGAGCCATTTTCAAGGCGTTGCCGAGGGGAACGACCTGCTTTGCTGCCACCTAACACCCCTCAGCTGGCGCTTCTGGAATTTGATTGCTCGCTATTCTGTTACAACATTCCATGATGAGACGGTCAAACGCACTCCTCTTCTTCGTTTTGACGCTCCCATCCCTCGGTGAGTTATTAGTTTCCGACGTGATAACACATTGAGCTTGTCACGATCGCGTGTTCTGATCCCACCTTGACAGGGATAGTATTGCTTTGGGCTCTCCTCCCCTCAGTACCAATACCTGATAATGAGATCATCTCTCGTCTAAAGGAGGGCCGTCCAGTGATGAGGGCGTTCAAGTAAGTCTATTCGACGTTGTGGGCTTTACGTCTGCGTTGTTGACAGGTTGAAATTGGTCATGGCGCCCAGATTTGATCCCTCCTTGCTCCAAAGCTGTAGCAAAGAATTGCCGGATGAATCATATGCATTACTGCGATTCCGTTATCACCATACTTGGAAGACCGTCACCATCAATGGCGAACCACTCTCCCTTGTCGGCGCCTTGAAGGATTCCGAACCTGGAGGTCGGCCTAGTCGCATGTTCACCCACACACCAACGAAAAGCAAACCTACCCTAAAAATCGGCAGGACCGATGGTATCTTCAATTTTCACTGGTTCAACCCTGCCGACGCCGCTTCGTTCTCGATTGATTTGCACCCCGAATACGAATGCTCTCTTCCACTCCGTCTCGTCAAACGTCCTGGTGACGCATCAGACCCAATGCACATTTTTGACGTGATCCCCATCCAAATTGACCCTGTCGATGGGACCACCGAACTTCTCATTGGCGTTCCCATCCTCACCATTCTCGTTCGCTCCAAATATCCTACCAATCCACCCACATTCCAGTTCGCATCCCCAGAGTCTGCTATCATCCCCCAGACCTCTCTTTCCAGTACCTATCCATGGCGAGCGAACATCCTCCTCCCACTCCTCCGATACGTTGTGTTGACAGCCGTGATCTTCGTGATGGCTGTCACCCTCTTATTCACCGGGCTCAGACTATGGGCAAGATGGCATCCCACAACCTTTGTCTTAACTCCTCCCCAATCATCGTCGTCGCATAGCAAGACTCATGGCAGGCGCCAATCAGCAAGCGCATTCTTCGGGAAGGTATGGGCCAACATGAACCCCGATGCAGAGCCAGCACTACGCCGATTATGGACCGATGCTCTTGACCGGGCGAGGAGTCCATACTCCTCAACGTTCTCTTCGTCTTCTTCCTCATCTTCCTCTACCTCTTCTACTTCATCCTCGCCTTCTTCCGGGACCTCAAGGGGTACATCTCCTTCAAGAAACAGCTACCCCCGAGGGCTTACTCCATTGAAGGAAGATCCCGGGTACCGGTCTCCCGTCCTGGGAGAGAAGCCACCGCTCTCTCCAATAGTGGAGGAAATGGTATAGCGAATAATCATTGCTTGATAATTGTTAGTTGACTGCGATGCTTCTGCGCATTCTGCCCAGCTTCCCGCTCCTCTTTATACCCTCCTCACTTCACTACTACCAATCCATCTTGCATGTTTCTAATCACTTGTCCTAGCCTCTCCTCCTTCCCCCCCTTGCCATGCCTTTCTACCTTGTACGCCAATGTATCTAGGTACCACCCTCATTCTCCCGCACTGCTTATTTAACTAGCTTATTCTTCTTCCTCACTCACACACTTGCTCTCCCCGCCACACACACTCTCTTTGCTACGCTGTTAGTTAGTTTGCCCCAGGCTGCTATCTCTCTTCGTTCCTCCTCACTTAAGTCTCGCTCCGCCTTGTAGCAGTAGTACTCTCATATTCGCGTCCCAAAGCTCGATGCAATCCATTCCTCCCTCACAAGGCCCACAAGGCTCGTGCGATGCGGTTTCCTCACTCTCCGGTAGACGCTCCTCTCTTGAGCGTAATTATTTCAGAGGGATAACATTGAATTGATGTGTGAAGCAAGACGACCTTCCAGTCGGGGTGTGCTGGTGACGTTAAATAAACCCGAATCGCTACAACACTTTGCATTTTAGGCGCCCTCAGCTCTACAGCTCTGCCACCACACGACATATTGGTCGGGAGGTTTTCCGTTTGCTTGCACCAGTTGTACCCAAGAAAGTGTGAAGTATATTAGAGCGCTCAGAGCGGAAGTGCTTCTCTATACATATACATGCACAGTGCAATATAAATCATCCTCATGTGTATACTAATGCGTGATTAGGGTGTGAGGTAATATAGAGGCAAGGCATTTACAGCCAGGTCCAGGTGATGGGGATACGGCCGAGAGACTGGTCGGCGAGGTCGCTGAAGGCCGAAGGAGACTGTAGTAGCAATCAAGATTATTAGGTCGAAGAGGTTGATAGAGGGCTGCATGGAAGGCTTACGAGGTCAAGATCGAACTCGGCGCAGCTATAGCAGCGGTCAGTGATAGCGACGGTGACGCTCCTGCCACCGTAGTTGACGGCAACGCGGTGGCCGCAGATGGGGTTGTTCTGCGACATTCATCAAGTCAGTTTATCCGGCCTTGCTGATCCCTCTCTTGAATAAATGACTCACGTTGGGGTTAGTGCCGGTATAGCCAGGGTAGGTACTATAAATCATCAAAGAAATTGGTGTGAGTACCAGAGAGAAATAGAACACGGTAGTCGTGATTCGTGCGTACTCGAAGATGGTGGTGCTAACAGCAGCAATGAGATCGGTGTTGCTGTTGGTGATACCGCAGGCACCAAGACCGGGGCTGGACATCGAGAAATGTAGTTAGTAGCATATCAAGGAGAGCTCGAGTATTTTGGGGGGCTTACTAGAAGTAGGTACCCTGGCCAGACTCGCTACCAGAGAACTGGCGGGTCTCGAGCTCCTGAGCCTGGGGGATCGCGCTGGCGGAAGCAACAGCGGCGACGGCGGCAACGAAAGGAATGAAGAACTTCATTGTGTATTAAGAGGGAGTGGTGGTGATCCTGAAAGAAGGACTGGGCTCGAGAGAGTGCGATTGAGGTAGCTTGCTGAGTGAGCCAAAACACATCTCAGAGCGAGCATATTTATAGGTGCGAGTCGGTAGGTCTACATTGACAAAGAGCGCTCATAGTATCGGCTTATACGGCGAGAGTGCCAATGTTGACGAATGAATCTTGACGGCGCTGTTTCACGACAAAAGTCTTGGCAGAACAAGAGGTGACGAGATGCACAAGGTATTGCATCAATAAGTGTACCGTTGCGGAGGTGTTACGACGGGGAAGGCGCATATAGACAATATGTTGCTTCACTAAGAAACGGCATACGCCCCGCTCCCGAGCCTCCGAATCGAGCCGTCGCGTATATTGCAATGCCGAGAAATATCACCAGAATCGGAGGTACCACGATCGGGCTATGAAACAACAGCTGGATATGTAATATATCCGTTGATACTATGGAATGAAATGATCAGAAAATCTTGATATCACCAATATTGGCTACGAGAGACATATGGTGCCCAACTTACAGGGCGCGTAGTTCAGGGCTGTCACCATCAAACTTTGTTTTAATTTCGTTTCCGCCAAGTTTTTT
Source organism: Clavulina sp. PMI_390 (assembly GCA_015039315.1). Taxonomy (NCBI): domain Eukaryota; kingdom Fungi; phylum Basidiomycota; class Agaricomycetes; order Cantharellales; family Hydnaceae; genus Clavulina; species Clavulina sp. PMI_390. The sequence continues at coordinate 140,026 of WIDE01000039.1, forward strand.
TTCTTACGCCTTGTCAAGCGGTTCTTGCGACTCAAGAAGGGGTCAGGTTAGGGGATTCTGCTGGCTATCAGGGTCATGGTGGGGATCTTGGCGACCAAGTTCTGGTAGCCCAGATCATTTGGGGGTCATCACTCAGTTGATAGCCGCTGGATACCTCTAAATCTAGTTAGGCAATTCTTTTTTTGTCAGCGCAGCGCAGACCTGCAGAGGCTTGGCAAGTTGTGCACAGAGAAATATTGATGGATGGCTGATATAGTGTAAGCCGAGCAATAGATGGAACTACACATTGAGAAGAGATAAAAGGGGTAATCATACCAGAGCTTGATTATAGCGAAAGGGGACAGGACGAAAACAAAAACAAACGTTGTGGGAATTCTAATACCCTGCCGAGGTATTACTTTCCAGTAGACAGGCTACCTAGGGCTTTGCGCAAGCTCTCTACGCCAGGCTGCATACGAGGTCGATCTCTATTGGAATTAGTTCTGGAAGGAGGGTTTGGCCTTTGGGGTGTGGTAGAGGAGGTTGGAGGTTGAGCGGACGTTTTCTTGGGAGGCGGAGCAGGTGTGGAGGAAGGTTTTGGTGCTGGCACTGCCTCTGTTGGAGCAGGTTCGGATGGTTTTGGGACAGGAGCAGGGGTGGCTTCAGTGGCATCTGGTGCCTTTGGTGCCTCCTCCTTAGGCGACGGAGCCGTGTTGGCCTCGTCCGCATCGCCTTCGTCGTCCCATGCTTCTGGTGCATCCTCCACCGTCCCAACTGGTGCCTTCTCCGTCTCCTCTTCCTCTTCATCGTCCAGTGCGGTGGAAACGGACGCCCGTGCACCAGAAGAAGAGGCTGGAGCATTCGCCTTGTCGGCGATCTTTTTGGCCTTGCGCTTCGCGTTCTTCAGGGCAGCCTTTGACAGCGGCTGGCCATTCGCATCCACCTTGGACACGGCGCTAGCAGGAGTAGGAGTCTTTGTCTGAGATGATGGGGCGACCCAGCCGAGAATATGCCCCTTGGGCAGGGCAGTGGCTTCGCGCTGTTGTTGGCGCGAGGTCTTGAAGCGCCCTACATCCTCTTGTGGAGTGAACCCGGGTCGGATCTTTATTTCCTTACGCACACTGGGAGTAGAGATGTTTCGATGCGCAGAAAGGAGTATCAAGAGCGTTTACGGGCAGTGCAAAGCCGAATATTCCGAGAAGACGCGCAGGACAGAAAGACAATCGAGCGGGCCATCGGTGGAGGGGAACCCCGAGGATTTTCATGCAGAAGGGCCATAAGCCATATAGTTGAGATGTATGAGGGATTAAATACGTTGAGAGCCGAAAGTTTAGGTGGGTAAGCAAAATCCTGGGTCGCACCTGCCATCGGCTCTCTTTGACTCGGGAACAACGCGCTCCAACGTCGTGGGATCGACAGCAATACCCGCAGTGGTGCGTTCGGGGACAATAGGAGGAAGAGTAGACATTTCTAATCGAGAGGGGCTTCGCAAGGTGGGAGTCGAGAGTGGGCGTTCAGATTGCTGTGAACCAACGTCGGAGATTCACTTGCTAGGGTCACGTGCTCCGATCGACCCCCTTCATCTCTCCAAACCTGGTATAAATTTTCTATACACCTAGTGGGGCTCTGAAATAAGGACGATCGCGTTTGAAGACAACTTGAGTGAAAAATGAGATACGCTGTGCTTGTATGCGGTAAGGCGTCTGACGCAAAGTTTCTGCTTCCTCCGAGTCATGCATCTGCTCATCGAAATTCACTTACCTTCGATCCTCTATTTTCTCGTTCCATGTGCACATTCGCTCCTGAATAACGTGCTGAAAATTATGGCTAGGCCCTGCTGGCTCCGGGAAGTCGACATTCTGCTCCTCCATGCTCACCAATCTCCAAGCACAAAACCGAACAGCCCACCTGTTCAATCTCGATCCAGCAGCAGAAGAGACTTCCTTCGAGTACGAACCTTCAGTCGACATCCGTAACCTAATAAGTCTAGAAGATGTCATGACCGAGCTTAACTATGGGCCCAATGGTGGTCTGGTATACTGCTTCGAGTTGAGTCTTTGTCTATCGTTCACAGTGACTTTGTGGGCTCATTCTCATGCGATCGACTGGCTCCTCCTAATAGATACCTTCTCCAAAATATGGATTGGCTTGACGAAGAGTTAGGAGACTTTGACAATGACTACCTGATCATTGATTGTCCAGGCAATTCCTTCCTTCCTTTGTTCATACATTGCGTACTAACTTTCACCCTTGTTAGGGCAGATTGAACTCTACACGCACCACTCAATCCTTCCTAACCTCATGAAGCACTTGTCACAAACCGGCTATCGAGTATGTGCCACATACCTCCTGGAATCACAATTCATGGAGGACCGCTACAAATACTTCAGGTTGGCCTCTTGATCATCACTACTTCTCCGATTGTGTTCTACTTGACTGACGCTTTCTTGCTCCTGGTAGTGGAGTCCTATCAGCCATGTCTGCGATGGTGAACATTGAGATTCCATGGATCAACATCATGAGCAAAATGGATCTTATCACTGCACCGAAAAAGCGCTCGGATGAGGGTATTGACGACGATGAGGACAAGCGCGATGGGCCCGGTCCACTCAATGGGATACGAGGGAAACGCAACATCGCAAAGTATGTTACTTTAGGGTTTTCACTCTGGTGTGAGGGTAGCGAGAGGTTTGGATTGACCCGTTGACTGCGCACTATAGATTCCTGGATCCAGACCCAATGATGTTGCTTGCTTCGGAACCATCTGGAGGAAGCAAGACGAACCCGCGATATCACCAGTTGAATCAAGCAATTGCCCAGCTAGTATGTACCGATCATATTCATCAGTGCGTCAATTGTCTGACAATCCATGTACTTGATCTTAGATCGATGATCACCCACTCGTGCAATTCCTTCCGCTCAATCTCTCATCGACAGACTCGTTAGAAGCTGTCATCAGCCACATCGACTTCGCAATGCAGTATGGAGAAGACGAGGAACCTAAAGAGGTAATGTCATCTCATCAAGCTTTTCTTCGGAGAATAATTTCTGACGGCATGAGGGGCGGATCTTTGAAAACCCATAGCCAAAAGACATGGATGACGGAGACTTCCCTGACCCTGACGAAGAATGAGCGTTCCTGTACCTTATCCACCCTTCCGCACTTCCATCCTCTGTACTATAGATTCTCCTGACAAGCAACGATCGCAAACTTTTTGAGCCATTGTTGATGGAATGAAGCATTGTGATATATGCATAGTGAGTAAAGGTGTAGGCTTATAGCGTAATAGTAGTCGAACGAAACACTTGCAAATGGGTATACATAAGGGAGCGAGTTCAGGACCTCTAGAAGGCCACCGCAGGCGACATGCCGACGAGTTAGCGGTGAGGTTCGCCTTGCCCTCCACATCTCTATCACAGGACCGAGTCCTCTCCCTAATCATCGACCGTAAGAGACGCTGCAGCCAACGCCACAGTCAACGACGACATTGGAGGAGTAGCAGTATTGGACGTCGCACTTCCACCCGCCTTGAGCCCACCCGCGGCTCCTAATCCGACACCGAGGGTGCTGGCGCTCAGTGCGCGTAACGGAGGGTCCACACCACCACGCGGCTTCACAGGCGTACTAATCTTCCCATCCATCCTCACAAGCTCTTTCACCACCTTCCCGTCCTCTTCACCCACCTCCATCCTCGGTTCTGCTGCCCCAGCAATCTTCACCCCGTCCACCACACCGCGCGCACCGTGCTTGTCAAAGTAGTACGTGAGGAGGTTCCGCTTGGACGTGTCGAGGTTTTCGAGGAGCGAGAACAGTTTGATCTCGTCACGTAGGACGGCTTGTGCAGCGATGATGGTAGCGTACGCGGCTTCGCGTACGGTGGTGCGCGTGGGGTCACGCTCGTCAAGGACCTGTGATTATGAAGCACGACAAGTTGAATCGTTAGAATATTTTGGAAGAATAAACAAGATCGCGGCGATGAAGGGGACTCACGGATGTTAGAGTTTGCTTCATTAATGGCAGCTCGTCCTCCACGATCTCGGGCGGCAGTCGCATAATTAACTTGCCAAGCCCAATGAGGCCGAACGCATGTGTGCCTGCTCGGATCTGTGCCAACACTTTCTCATCCGTGTTTTCTCTCCCACTCGGTGCAGATGACGAGGCGAGGAATTGCAGAATGCAGCCATGCAGAGTCTTGAGACACCATATCGGGTCCTGACGACTGACGATACTATCTCGGATGGTGCTCGTCGCTTCGAGGATCTAGAAGCCTCTTGAGATTCGCTGCTGATAGCTCGGAGAAGAGAAACAGAGATGACTCACGGCGTGGGTATTCGCATATCGAACGAAGAAGAGGAAGGCAAACATCTCATTCTCGTCTATGAAGATTGTTTGATTTTCCACCATCTCCCACATTACACACAATCCATACTCGAGGATATCCTCGTCCTATCCACCACAAACCTCATTAGTACGGTCAATGAAGACGGAACGGGAAAGACTTACCAAAATGCTTTTCAAGAACGCAAGGAGTGCAGTCATCAGAGAATCAAACGCCCTCCCGCCATCCCAAAGATCCCCATCTACAGCTGTAGACGCCACGTTATTCCCATTCTGGGTTGTCGTAGCCAGCGGAGTGTCAAGCTCGTCTGGGTTGACAGCGGGGTTCGAATGACAGATGATCACGAGCTTCTGCAGTGTCTCTGTAGTTGCTGTGCCATCTTTGAGGGCGCCAATATGCATCGCCAGTTCGTCTTCGACGGCAGCTGTGCTGAGTGGCTGCTGGGGCGTTCCAGATTCAAGCACTGTATGAGCCATGTGGATCAACGGACAAGATCATAACGTTCGGGAAGGGAGTCAGATGGCACATCTACATGAAGAGTAAAAAAAGAGAAATAGACGTACAGTGCTTCCTCTTCAACCACCAACCGCTCGTCGCCTTATTCTCATACAATCGATCCATGACGCTCGGCTGGGCCTTCACCGCCGGACTATTATCAAATACGCCCAGGCTCCTCATTGCCGCTGCCTTGCCCTTTTGTGCGTTCGCAGGTGTCAGGGGAAGATGAGCAGTGGGCGTTGGTGTGCGCGAGGAAGAGAGCGACCGCGATGCAGGTGCTATGCGCACAGGACTGGGGCTCACAGGTGGCATGGATTGACGTGCGCCGCGACTAGGGCTCGGACTAGGACTCGCCCGAGGACGAGAACCACTTACCGCCCTAGTGCCGTTTCGCATCGTAGGTGGCGAGATGAAGATTGGGTTAGGGGAAAGATGATGATGGTCGGGCTCCATCATCTCTGCAAGACGCTCTGCCGAGCTCTCCGCTTGTTCAGCATTAGCCCGTAGCGCATCGTCCAGCACGAGATCTTGTTCTTGCCCTGTAGGGGAGAGAGGAGGGATTAAAGTCTTCGGATAGGTGTGGGCAGCCTGGCTGATCGAGTCACCTGGGAATAAAGTTGGATGAGAGGACGAGTTTGCTGAGCGTGGTGGAGAATGCTGAAAGGATGTGGATAATGATACTGAAACTGAGACCGGAGGAACGGAAGACTCTCTGCTCCGGACCGGCGGGAAGCGAGATGGATTACTTCCATTGTCGTCTTCATCGGAATCGTCTGTGGGGAGGGGGTTCTCGATTGCCATAAGAAGCGAGTCATCCATACCGGCAGTGTCGAACGGGATCGAGTCCCGTGGAAGTTTCTCGCTTGCCTGCAGAGCTTTCAGCGAAGAGATTGAGTTCCCAGAGTTGTTTCGTGCGTGGCCAAGCGAAGCTGAGGGAGACGGTTGGGCCATCATTTTGGTGAGATTTGACGAGGGCCGCCGTGGGGTGGGTGTTTTAGGAGGCAAGGTCACAGCATATTGGGCTGATGGTGAAGCAGGTAGCCGTCGGGAGACAGCTTCGGTAGGGGATGTGGGTGGGGAAGGAGATACTGACCCTGAGAAGGTGCGGAAGGACGATGGTGGTTGAGTGCGAAGAGTGGGCGATGCGGATGCTGATACGGAGCGCGAGGCGGGAGAGTGCATAGTGCGAAGTGCGGGAGGAGGTGAAGGCGACATGCTCCGACGAAGATCCGTAGGTAATCGAGATATTGTGCTTCGAGAGAGGGTGGCGGAAGGGGACGTCTGCGCTCGATGAGCTGCCGAGGCGCCTGATGTAGCAGCATGCCGCAGAGTCGGGGGAGCAACTGCATTCTGCTTTGCCTTCTCGCGTGCAGCTCGGATCATTGAGACACTCGATGGTTTCTTCGGAGTGGGAGCAGTAGATGTCAGAGTGTTCGCTGTGACATCTGAAGGCTTTGCCTTCTCCAACTCCTTCAAAGCCGGACCCTTCAACTGTGATGTGATCGACTGTGCATGCTCGGGCCAAACAGGCTGGAGAACCCAGAATGCCTCTCGCGCCTTTGCTTTGACAGCAGGATTAGCGTCGGCTAGCCCCTTAATAATAATCTTCTCGAGGTGATCCACGCCATACTGCTCAATATGGGCAGGATCAGTTTGGCCATGTGCACGGATAAACGTGGCGGTATGCAAAAGGGCAGCTTCGCGAATATGCTGGTTCTTCTCCGCGATAGCCGATGTAAGGTGAGGGATGATGATTCTCGGTTGGCATGATGTATTGCTGATGATGGTTTGAAGGGACGCCTGCGCGGTATTGGCTGCTATGCGTTTCGTGAAGCCAGCCATCTTGAGCAGTTGAGTGGCGAGGGAGTCGACAAAGGGATCGAGAGCTGGGCCAAGCGCTTCCGCCAGCTCAGTAAACAGCGACATGGTATGCGTTGCCAGTGTGGTTCGTAAGCTGATAACCTGGGGCACGGGTCAGTCCTGTACCATGAAACGACGATAGAGAACGTAGGAGTTGCGTCGTACTGTTCTTAGGGAGCCTTCCATAATCCCAGATTTCAAACCCTGAACAAATGTATCTAGGTATCGAGCGTGCGCAGGGTTGGAGCCTTTCAGCATGCCACGGATACGAATAATGGCAGCTTCTCGTGGTCCCCAGTTGTGTTCGGTCTCTTTCCCCTATAGAAAGGGTAAGCACTTTTCGTATTTTGGGTCGTTGCAAGGTCGCACCTCGAAATGTGGAAGCATCTTTGCAAACTCATGCTCCAGGTCTCGCGCGGAGGCGATCTGAAAAGAAGTCTGGTCAGCGCCCGTAACTATGGCATTCAATAATTGCCCTCACATAAACGATAGGAACGTCCGCTGAGGAAGAGGAGATTGGTGACTCGACGGCGGGAGAATCGGGTCGAGAGCCAGCAGCTCGCGAAGCAGGACGAGGGACTGTTGAACGTGACAAGAGGCGCGAAGGAGCTCTGGGTGGTGCGGGACGGTCGGTCTCATCCCCACCAAAGCTAGCACTACTCGCAGCACTCGAGGCCGAAGTCATCAAGCCTGACATGACTTGATCCGCGATTGCCTTGCGGACGCCACGTTTTGCGATCTGTTCCTTGAGATCCGTGCGAGCCAAGTCGGTGACCCCAGGAGACGAAAACAGGCTCAAGACAGAGTCGCGGGCGCATTCTCGAACGTTTGGGTCGGCGTCTTCCAGTGAGTCAACGAGAAGGGTGGTGTATGCTCTGAGGGGGAGAGTATTGGTTGATCGGCGAAGTTCGACCAGCACGCGGAGAGTCTATACATGTACAATGCAAGCAAGCAAGCACGCCTCTCCCGATCAGCCAAGCCCTCCTTTTTTTTTAATAGTGAGGGAGCAAATGACTCACCTGTTCTCTGACCCTCCACACTTTGCTTCCGAAACCAACCTCCTTGATGTGCTTCTCGAAGAGACCGTACAGCGACTCGCCCCGATCTGGTTTGCGCGCCGTGCTGGCACCGAGCGGCAAGTTGTGGCGAACGGCTATGGAGCCGATGACGATGAGGGCCTCTCGAGCGAGGGTACGAAGCGTATCTCGTTGTTCTCCGAGTCGATCTATTATCCCACCGCTGGGCAAGAAGGCAAGAAATGCCTGTCGGAGATCGTGGTTTGGCCGAAGCGAGGAAGAGGACACAGAGGACGCAAGACTATCTCGAGGGTTCACTGAATCCTTGCCATCAATCTTGGGAACAAACGCGCGGATTGCAGAGATAGTCGCCGTGACGAGGTGGGTGTTGGAGCTCCGTAGACAAGTTTTGAGCGTGGCAATCAATGCTTCTACATCGTGGACCTTTTCAATGGCGTTTGTGATTAGCATACGCTCGTTTGAGACTGTGCGGTGGTGCTCACCTCATCTGACGTAGAAAATTCAAGCTCCAGCTTGCCCAGTGCATCGACCTTTACATCCACGTCTGGAGAGCGGAAAGTTTAGGGTGGCCCCGATGCACGCGAGAGAAAGCGAGAGATATTACCATTAGACTTGAGTTTGGTCAAGAGGGCTGCGATTGTGTCCGAGCTCATCCCTGAGCCGGACACTGTGGACGACAAACGAGCAGCAGTTTCGAGGTTCAGGGTCAGTGCGCGACTCGGCAACTGGCGCTTTGTGGCACCAACACCAACATCCCAAATCAAGTCACGCGCGTTCCTTTTGGAGGGAGAGATCTCTTCTTGCTCATTAGTAAAGAAGGACGGGCATATGGCGGGCACGTCGGCAGGTAAACGATAAATGCTGTTATTCTTCCTAGCTTCCACTAACGCATTGCAATAGTTTCGTGGTGAGCGGCTTGCGGGAGTCGCAACGTTTCTCGACGCGCTGCTAAGGATATTCGAATGCATTCTTCTCTCTTAGTCCCATTTGCTCGGCGAGCGTCCCGGAGAAATTCATAAACCAGCACATTGACTCTGGCTGTTCCGAGAAACATGTTATCTCGTCGTCGGCCTCGTCCGAACCCGCTTGTGAGCAGTGGCTGAGGGACGAATATATAATGATAACAATTCTAATAAACTCGCTACAGCTTCGTCTCAGGGAGAACCTGATACCCCATCGAAGCAGTTTGCTTCCTTATTCTCTGGCCAGAAACGCAAAGCTGTCGATGAACCCTCGTCGTCTCAGCGGAACCAATCTGCGTCTACCTCGAGTCCTCGGACCCCATCTGCGCATTCACGACGACCATCAAACCCTATCTCTTCCTCTGCATCAATGACGCTTCCTCCATCCAAAAAACCTCGTGCAAATGGAGTTACAGCCAACGTCACAGCTGTTGCTCCACTCGCTGAACGTATGCGGCCTCAAACTCTCGACGATTACGTGGGCCAAGAATCCGTAGTGGGGAAAGGTTCTCTCCTAAGAGGTCTCATCGATAGTGGTAGCGCTGGAAGTTTGGTGCTAGTGAGTCTCCTATGTCTAGCAAATTGTGGGGACGCGGTTCTGAAGTGAGCGAGTCAACAGTGGGGTCCCCCAGGGTCTGGGAAGACATCACTTGCGCGGATAATCGCTCGTATGACGGGATCAGTCATCAAAGAACTCAGCGCAACATCGTCAGGTTCCGCGGACGTCAGAGCAATATTTGAAGAAGCCAAGAGCCTTCTGCAACTAACTGGAAAGCGCACAGTTCTATTCGTCGGTGAGCAGAATCAGGGGCTTTTTGATATTGACACCTCTTCCTCATACATCCATCTGTGCATCAGATGAAATTCAAAGATTCAACCGGGCGCAACAGGTTAGCACCATCAAAGTGATCCTGGAACTTGGAAGGCTCACTACACCGTTCCATATTCTAGGACATTTTCTTACCATATGTGGAAAAGGGGCTAATACAGCTCATTGCAGCGACAACAGAGAACCCCTCCTTCAAGGCAAGCTAAATCCCCTCGACAGATTGTTCATTATGCTACGGCTGACTTCAACTTTGCCCAGGTTGTCGGAGCCCTTCTCAGTCGATGTAGGTACGTTCCGAACAAATGACAACTTCACACGCCTCACAAGTCTACTTCCTTTGGCATCACCACCACCTACCACATAGAGTTCTTGTTCTACAAGCACTAAGCGATGAAAACTTGATTCAAATCCAACGAGATGCTATTGCGCGCCTTGCACCTACTCCAAATCAGACGGACTCTGCCAATGCAACTCCTCCTTCGGGCCTGGCGCCGGCCACAGAAGACGTCATGAAATACATTACCGCGCTGTCGGTAGGGGATGCACGCACGGCTCTTAATCTCTTGGAACTGGTTGTCCAGGCCCCAGAGAGCACGACGCCTGAAGGAGTGATGGAGACCCTGAAGAACACCACGATGTCGAGGTATGATGCATCCAATTGTTGCTCGCATTCCTAGCGAATAATCATCTATTTTCTTTTATCCATGCAGATACGATCGAACGGGAGACGATCGTTATGATATGATCAGTGCTCTTCACAAGAGTCTTCGTGGGAGCGATGGCTCAGCCGCGATGTACTGGCTGGCGGTACGTAAATACCCATCCACGAATGCCACCCCCTTTCTAACCGACTACGTCCATTTTACAGCGCATGCTCACGGCTGGCGAAGATCCATTATATGTGGCGCGTCGCCTTATCGTGGTAGCGAGCGAGGATGTAGGGCTAGCAGACTCGCATGCGCTGCCACTGGCCACTGCGACGTATTTTGCATGTCAGACCATTGGTGTGTGATATCTATTTCCATGAGTACTTCCCTTCGAGATAGGATGACTCATTGTATTCATTGCACTAGGTATGCCTGAATGCCGCATCAATCTCGCTCATTGCGTGGCATACCTCGCTGAGGCACCCAAGTCCATTCGTTCTTACGAAGCCTACGCAAAGGTGCGTTCCTCGTCGTTGATCACATTCGAAATCTTGGCTGAATAGATGACACCAGGCTGAGGCAGCAGCCAAGAGGGACCCCACCCTTCCCGTGCCCCTCCAAATCCGGAACGCGCCCACAAAGCTCATGACAGGACTTGGATACGGCGAAGACTATGCATACAATCCTTCGTATGCGCATCCTGTGCTGAATACGTACCTTCCCGAAGAGCTGCGGGGAACAAAGTTTCTTGAGACTGAGAGTGAGTACGCAGAAGCGAGCTCGAGATTATGGGATGAGGAAAAGCTGGTAAAGTGGGAGAATGAGGTGAATGAAGGGAAGGAATGGGCAGGGCGGAAGGAAAGACGCTGAGAGCGGGGTTTTGAAGTGTTCGTTCATCTTGATTACCAGGCAGTCCTGCGCTGCATTGGAATAATAATTTCTTGGATTTTTTCATCCTGATCTTTGCGGTACCACGGATATTGTTTATCATGTTGTAGTTTTCTTTCTGGTCTTGACAATGCTGTGGAATTTTGACGCTATGTATGTCCCTTTTGGGATTGGCGCTTATGTTCGGCAACGTCCGGTCGCGTCCTTGTCCCGCATATCGCTTTCAGACGCGTTGTACAAAATAAGTTTTAGGTGACTATAACTCAGCTGCAATCGTTTAAAGTTATCCTAACACTCCATTGGCGCGTATTTCGAGGATAAATTTCGCCCCAGTGTTCAAGCACAAGCTCAATTGCCCAACCGCCACTGCTGGGCTCGTCTCTCATGGCTGTCGGCTCGATCTCTACCTCGCCGACTGCTCTGGACTCTCCCACCATCTCCAATGGAATTAACCAACACCCTCATCCTATCCACCGTGCTGCTACTCTAGCGGAACGCCTCTCAGTGTCAGCCACCAACGGAGACTACCATCACGACTTGGAGAGGCTCAGGAAACTGAAAGAAGAGATTCTCCTGGGCTACAACCCTCAATTTCATGCAATCCCGCGTCCAGACGCTCTTGAAGCTCTTTCTCTAAGGCACAACCCCCTTCCATCTCCCCCACTTTCCGCCATATCCCAAAGCGCTGCTAGCACAGGCGACACACCCATGACCATAGACGAACCCGTCCAAGAACCTGTTACTCCCGCACCAGCTCCTCCTAATGACTCGACTGTAGCCGCCAAAGCCGAACCAATCGACCAAAGCTCTCAGATGCCCCCACCCCCAACAAAGCCTCAAGATGGACCCACAGCATCCACCTCGAAAACCCCCTCTGAGGCGAAGAGTGACTTGGTTCCTCAAGTGAACGGTACTTCTGGTGCTCATCAACCTGACTCTGTGGCCACTGCTGGGAAGTCGAATGGAACAGCACCTCCAACAACCAAGCCAGCGCCAGCGCCAACCACGGAGACACCGGCGCCTCCCAAAGAACCGTCTAAGGAACGACCCACTACTGACCGACTCAAGACACCCGAGCCACCAAAAGGACCAGCAGCTGCGATTACGAAAAGTAAGCGTCCTTTACATCTCTTTGCAACCCATGTTTTCTAAACCCCTCATCAGCTACCCCCACTGGTCCACGAGCTGCAAACGTCCCCCGCCCAGAGCCTGTCCTTCTCAAGCGGTCCGAGGTGCAAGCTATGGAGAAAGAAAAGAAGGAGAAGGAGCGCCTGGCAATGGAGGCTGCAGACCGGGAACGTGAAGCCAGACTGAAGGATACAAGAGACCCTCCGACTCGACCGCGAGGTGTGCCACACGATGTCTACATTCCAGCTAATCGCTCGCCTTCTCCGCCACCTAGACGTGGAGATCCTCTTGTGGCCTCGAGGCGTTCTGTTGGGCCTGAGGGTTATCGTCCGGCTCGTTCGCCTTCTCGAGCCTCCAGCCGTGATCTGGATCGAAACAAGGGTGCTTCTCATGATGCCTACATGCCTCCGACGAGTCCCACCAGAGAGCGTGATATTCGATCTCGCCTTGACGCTCCTCGCTATGACAGCCGTGAACGCGACTACCGACTGGATGACCGTGACAGAGATCGTGATCTCGAGAGGGACCGGGTCGGAAGAGACCGCGACGATAGGGACCGTCGTATGGATATTGATTCTCGCCGAGACTTTCGAGATGATGACCGTCGCCCACTTGAGCGAGATCGCTTCGACGACTTGCGTGATCCTCGCTCTCGTCTCGATGATAGGGACTACCCACCAAGTCGTGCGGCTGAACCTCCCAGGCTTTCTGACAGGATTTCCATGCGCGCTCCGTCTCCCGCCCCATCTCGCACCCTTGCTGAGCGCATGGGATTAGAACCCAGAGATGTGCGCCCCATTGGTGCTGATACTTATCGGCCCCGCGATGATTACGATACACCCCGTGACTTGCGCCTCAGTGACCGCGATCCCTTGAGGGATGGGGATAGAACCAGAGAATCTGCTTACGGGCGACCACTTTCCCCTCCCCGTCGTGCGCCCTCTCCAACAGGCTCCCTCCGTGGCCGAGATGACTACCGTCGTCCTTACGCTGATCGTCTACCATATGACTGGCCAGCTTCTCGCGATGATCCTTATGACTCTCGGCCACCGTCTTGGGCTGACGATGATCGACGAAGGGACTATGAACGAGACATTCGGAGGGATGACTACGACGATCGCCGTTCATATCCTCCTGCTCCCTTGCCCTCCTCTTCTACAGGCCGACCTTCTGACCCGCGTGATTGGCCCCCGCCCTCCAGCAGTGGCCCAATTGCCGACTACCGCCCTGGCTCCTACGACAGAGATCGCAGCATTATCGACCGTGATAGGGAGCGCGAGCGTGAGCGAGACCGTGACCGCTATCCGCCTCCTGCCTCTTCACTTCCTCCCCCCTCTCTCCCACTCTCGTCACGCATTCGCCCGCGTAGTCCTTCGCCGCCTCCTCATTCGGGCCCAGCGCCCCCCACTGGTCCTGCTGCCCACCGCCGAGGGCCTCCAAATGGTAGAGGGGAATACATCGCACCCTCAGTATCATCGCATCCCGAAAGCGAGGTCGCGCGCAATGCAAAACGCGCTAGACTGATGGAGGCTAGCACTAGCACAAATGGGACAAGCGCCCCACCTCCCCGGCCCGCCAGCTCCGTTTCTGCATCACTCGCCAGTACCGCCCCCTTGGCGTCCGTCGCTAGTGCTTCAACAAGTGGGGTTGCACCAGCGGTCAAGTCAGATCCTGCTGTTCCTCGAGCGCCAAGCGCTGCACCACCCCTTAGTGTGGTTTCAAGATCAACTGCCGCCAGTGGACATCCACCTCCATACAATGACCGAGATCGAGAACGCGAGCGAGAGAGGGAAAGGGAAAGAGATCGTGAACGGGAGAGGGAGAGAGAGATGGATCGTGGTAGGGGAGGACGAATCCCGACTGGTCCTGGTGGAGGCGAGCCATACCGTCCCAGGGATCCTTATCCTCCACCAAGGGGGATGTCCCCGGGCCGGTATGGCAGCAGCTGGGATCGTGATCGCGATAGGGACAGGGAAAGGGATAGGGATCGAGATCCAAGGTACCGGTAGCGCTGGGGATGTCGCAAGCTCTGGATTCTTTGGTATGTTCATTTCCACTATCCCTTGGCCAAGTTGCAGGATTTGGTTTTCCAATGGCCGTCTAATTGTTTGTGATTGCTGATAAACTCCCTTTTGTACCTGTAGTGTCTGTTAACCATTAGCATTGCTGTTCTTGTTTGTTTTCTTGGGCATCTAGACTCATCTATTGTCGCTTTGGATGCTTTCATCTTTTTTTCCTTTGATCATCTCACCTCTACCCACAACTCGTCAGCATTCTGCAGTATATACACCATCTAGTCCATTAGTTCCACTTCATGACTTGGATCCATATTTTCTTCATCATCCTGTTTCTTTCATCCATGATCTTCTGCTGCTTCATCTGCATGTTTTATTCGTTCAACCCCCGTTCACCCCATACAACACTCATGCTCTGTATCGATTGTAACTCTGGTTCAATTCATCATTCCTAATACCATTCACCTTGTTATGAAACCCAATCGCTTTGGGGGAGAAATAGCGGGTATACTGCTGTATATGAATAGAATGTGGTCCAGAATTTGCGAACTTGTTCCCGTCGGTGCCGCTCATTGGGTGGGCCAGTTCTCGCCGGGTGGTGACCCACGACAAACGATGGCGAACACTGAGGTATGTCGGCCCGAGCACGCGTTCTACTGCTTCGATGTCCTCCGTGCATCGTTGCACAACGAGAAGCATGTCCGCGCGCCATTTGACGACGCCCGATAGTGAGCCCGACACTAGGTCGTCCCCCCTTTTCTGCGATAGCGTGCTCATTATCCAATGTTTCATTCTTAGTCCCCTCTTTGTCACTTGGAACACGGTGTCTCGCAGTGGGGGGAGGTCTCGATTGCGAGGGTGTATTGGCAACTTTGGCGCGATGGCCATCACGAAGGGCCTTGCGGACTACGCCTTGATTAGGTGTGCAGAGATTGTCTCCATCTTCAGACTGAGAATGCCCCTCTGAGATTTCCGTATTTTTTCTCCGTTGATTTAAAAGTGCTTTCCAAGACGACCGGTTCGCTCCCATCTCGATCGAGGAGCTCCCAAAGCTTGAGTGCATGTGAGTCCCAATCTACCTCCTTTACTCCATCATAAACATTCTCTAATTAAATGATTAATTTATGTCCTTTGTCTACCAACTTCACAGAGTGTCATTCCTCACAGACTTTGAGGAGGCCGAGACTTATCTCGATTGGGACATTGGGACCCATGGGATCTATCTCTCTTTCCCTGCGCCCATACGCTCGCCCACCTCATACTTTGGCTCCTCGCGACAGCGCAGTGGGAGCGGGTCTTATCAGACCCTCACCGCCACGTACCTCCCTGACGTCATCCCAGAGCAGGGTTGGACAAAGTTGGAGGCAGTGGAGAGCGCGATGCGCAAGGCTGGGTGGAATGGGCTTATCGACGAGGCAATGCTCAAGAGCGTCAAGCTCAGGAGGTATCAGAGTCGGACGACGACGGTGCGCTGGGCAGACTATGTCGAATGGAAGAACCAGCGTGAGGAGGATGAGTAGTAGTGGATGCTGAGTGTTGGAAGGAACGAGGCAGGGATCGATGGATGGACTATCATCAGACAATGATCTCCTTTTGATCTTGTGGACCCTACCCAGCTCACTCAAATGTTCCAGAAATTGACAATGTATCATTAGATCAAAAAGAACCCAATGTATTTGTACGTATCCACACAGTGGTAAAATCATTCAAATTCAACTCAAGGCTAATGGGTTCCCCAATTTACCCTCGCTGGATGGTCATTAGACATTCTTGACGGACGATGCGCAAGTAGCTTGTCGGCCTAGGTCTTCTCAGCGGTGATAGACGAATGATCGCACCTGAAGTCATGCCCGGCTTCTTCATTATTCCCTCAAACCAGGATCATCTATGAGAGGATTCTACATGAGCTCAGCATTAGCATGCCCCTCCTTTCTAGAGTGTGCTCCTCAATACTGCTTGTTGAGAGCCCAGCCTTGAGTATTCAGGATTGTAGAGATATCGATATGACTTCTGGATGGGCTTATCATTTGCGGCATCATGGGATCACCAAGAGCAGCGCCCGACTTTGGTTGCAGGTACGGTCCTAGTGCATCATGCCAATGGGTAAGGATATAGCACCGCTACTGCCGTTAGATTGACATTAAATAGAGGCACGGGTTCTGGACTGATTCTAGGGAATGCTCTCTCAACTAATGAATACGGTAACTACACCAATGAGGGTATAGGGCCCATACTATGAATCTTTGCCCTTTGTCCGACGAGTCCGATCAAGCTTGACCCGCTTAGAGGTGCCAGTTGCATTACCCACGGCCTGGTCAAGCAGTCGGTTGGTATCCGCTGGACGCTTCCTGTTACTCTCAGAGCCCGAGTCTCCACCACCACGAGAGTCGTTCGCAGATCCATCGTTCGCCAAGTTGTCGCGCGGAGGCGTAGCATCGCGTCCTCGGCCACCACCACCGCTCTGGCGATCATGGGTTGGAGAAGGTGGACCAAGGCGATCAACCAGGGTATTACCTCCCCCTCCACTGCCTCCATTTGGCTCAGGTTGACGGTCTGACCTTGGGCCAGTAGGCGGAGCGCGGCCAGAAGGCGCGTCATCTTGCCGTCCGCTGCTCGCCCCGCCGCCATTGCTGCCCCGTTCATCGTTGCGATCACGCTTGTCTCGCCGTTTATCATCCCGGCCACCACCGCTTCCATTAGAGCCGGCTTCCTGTGTGCCACGCTCGCGTCGCGCGCCGCGTTCGTGCTGCCGTCCAGAGTTCCCGCCGTCGCGTGTGTCATTTCGGTCTCGGTGGGAGTCACGATCGCGATCCTTGTCACCGCTGTTAGGGACGTAGGAGCTGCCCTCATTGCCTCGGCGACGTTTGGAGGGATCACCATCCTATATGGGCGAGTCCGCCGATTAGCGATGCGCACAATCCATGAGTAAATTTCATTTACAAACCTCGTCATCTCTGCGACGTTTATGTGAGTTGTCGTCCGTGCTACGAGAGGCATCTTCCATCGAGCGTTGCCCGCCTCCACCTCTCGACCGTGAATTGTCCTTCTCGGAGCCTCGTCGGCCGTCGTAGCTTTCGCGACGGCCGCGATCCGTGTCGCGACGATCGCCTCTATCGCGATCACCGTCACGGTCTTTATCTCGGCCGCTCCTATTCCGATCCCTATCGCGCTCGCGATCCGATTCATTTGCATGGCGGTCTCGTGCTCCCGAGCGACGGTCTCCACTGCCACTGGCACCTGAACGGTCACGATCTCCGCCACGGTCGTGTATGCTGTCCCTGCTCGCCTCTTTCCCAGCTGAGCGAGATTGAGGCTGGCTGGAGGGACCTTGGCTCTCGCGCTCCCTGCGATCAGCAGCACCAGCTATGGTGATGCGACTGCTGCGCTGGCGCTCGTCATCGTCTCTCGCGCGGTCAGAGCGACGGCGTCCCCCATGTCCATCCGAAGAGCGAGCAGGACTCGGAGGTCGAGAGCGTGAGCCGGAGTGGTTTGACTCAGCAGCTGGGCTTTTGTCGCGGGGTTTACCCCGGTTGTTCCTCCCAGGCTCAGTTGGAGTATGGGCAGGAGGACGAGCACTCTCAGCCGATTCTTGCTGGCCTGATGATTGAGTGTGGTTTTGCTGTTGCGAAGGACCGTCTCTGCGGAGGTCATTTGCAACAGGAGTCGAGCTTGGCGCACTTGGTGGAGGCATGTTGGGATTTCCTCGTTTTTGAGGGGGATAGCCGTTATCATGAGGGCGGGGAGATGATGTATTTCCATGGCTATTTTCCATGCGACGGGGTGAGATGGGAATGGCTGAAGTCTGTGGCCGAGGGGGAAGGCCAGCTATCGAAGGAATGGTTGAGGTTGTTGATGTTGTGGGGATGTCTGGAGTGTGGGGTCGAGGCGAATTGCTACCGCTCTTCTCTCTGTTGATCCTCTTGATAACGGCGGGCTTCTCAACACTGGGGGAAAGAAAGATTATTAATTTTGTAAAATTATTGTGCGTGGAGAGAACAAACCTATCGAGCGCAGAGACGTCAGATTGGCCGACCTGAAGATTGTTCCCAGCAGAGGCGGCTGGCGCAGTCGATTGGGGTACATTAGATTCCGCTGTAGGCGCACCTGAGTTCGAAGGTGTTTGGGTGCTAGAGGCGGCAGCCTGTTACAAGAGTATGTTAGCATTGGCATACCCATTAGGATCCAGTTCACTAACCTTCTGAACGGCTGCTTTCGACGACTCTTGCTCCCAAACAGAGCTTCGACCTTTGATGGTTGCAGTGTACCTAACGTAGAAGGTGAGGATGAATGTCAACACTAGCGGAACAATGGTCTTACGATTTGAGAAGCACTTGAAGATCTGGACGCTTCTCGTTGGCTGAGAGCTTCTCCAGTATCTGAATAATGCGATCGCCTTGACTGGCACGCTTGGGGAACTTAGAGGCTATCTTGCTCAGGAAAATGATAGCATTGCGGACGCCAATATATGTATCAGATTCGAGTAGTTGCGTGAGGGCCTTCACAAACGTGTCAGCAATGCATTGATAGCACAGTGCAACAACCGTTGACGTACATCTGCCAGATTTTGGTGCCAGTTACCGCAGACAACTCTGAAGTTCATGACAGTGATCAAATTTTCATAAGTCACATTATCCTTGACTGCAAAGCGCCGTTGAAACCCAGGAAGAGCAGGGGTGTCATCAGGCTTTCCTCCTTTAAATGAAGTTTCGTCGCTGGCGAAATGATCAAGATCTTCCAAAGCAATTCGATAGAAGCGACCTGAGTGACGTGATTGGAGGCCGGATCAGCAACAGGCGCCTAGTCGAGGATTATGGAACTTACCAAGATTGTGGGCTTGGTGCTCTGATAACGCAAAGATCATCTCTCCCAAATGAGCGCCAAACAACTAACATATGCGAGGTTGAGTATGAAGCTTCGGCTGAACAGGGTCTGCGACTCACGTTCGAATAAGCTGCAAGGGTGGAGTAGCCAGGTGTGCCAATGTTATGGAGCACCTTCATGAAACGGGCGGAGAATTCGGCATCAGTCGGCGAAAGCAGGCTTCGAGGGTAGAAACAAGTCAAGGCCAATTGCTGCACAACTGGATGCGTAGCAGCATCTGAATTCGGGATAATCAGCAAACTCGCTGGTACTGATACCGTTAGGCAACACTAACTCTTGGGAAACCAATGAGCTCGCTCATTCTCTAACCGTTCCATAGTAGCTTTGTGAATCCGGCTAACACGTTTTTGCTCCTCCATAAAAAGCTTATATGTCGTCAAAAGGTGCCGCTCCACTTTCGGTTTACCCTTAGGCACAGAGTACGCCAAAGTCCGAATGCGAGGAATTTCCCGTTCATAGATCCTGCCTACTTCTGGGGGTGACAGATCGTACATGCTCATCTGCCAGAAGGTTGCGTAGAAGCCAGGTCTGAAAACATCAAAGTCACAAGTCAGCGGTATCCTTTCAGTATCGAGTAAAAGAATACTTACGACATGACACGTGATGCTTTGACCGGGAGAATTTTTCTAGCAGATTCGATGATGGGTAATAGTTGTGGAAGCCAAGGCTGAGCCTGCAAGAGGATGAAGATGAGAACCATGCGGTTGATGGATGAACTGGACAAAAAGGTATACCTTATTCTCAACGGTGGGAATGGCTTCTGAACGAAGGGGGGATGGGGTACTGGTAGGCGGATCTACTACCATTGGAGCCGCAGTATCGTCTGCGGTAGGAGACACAGCTGTTGTAGAGGGAGTCCCATTCCCCTCTCCCACAGCAGCGGCGCGCTTCGCAGCAAGCTTTTGTTTCAGAGCTTTCTCCTTTTCCTCGCGTTGCGCTCTCTCCTTCTCATCGCTCTGCCGAACCACCTCATCCACAACGGCGTCACGCAGTGCAGGTCGATACAGGTGGAAGGCAATATCTGGCTTGAGGGCCATCTTGTCACACAGCTCATCAAGCGGGGGGAGAATGGACCCATATTTCCCGCCGAGGGCTACGGTGAGGAATTCGGCGTACTGGAACAGCACGGCTTGGCACTGAGCGAAATGAAGGTCAGAACAAGAAAAATGGTCCGGAGTCTAGACCAGGCAGGAAGCAACGCACCTCGTCGTATAGATTGCTGACATGCTTCAGATGTTCTTCGGATCGATCTACTCTCTCGATGCAGAACTCGCGTTGCTGCGCAATCAGAACGAGCAATGGAACAAGAAGATCCGCTTTATTGAGAGCGTCCAACAGTTGCCGCGTCCCAAGGTCATTTGCTGCAACAATAGCGTGCGAGCCCGAACCTCTGGTCTCAGGTGCTATTGATTCCACTCGCAACGTGGGGCCGCCCCCCATGCACACAACCTGGTCGTCGGTGAGATTAGCTTGCGGCTGAATGCTGGTCGTTTTAGCGATCAATTCTCGCAATACAATGAGGTCAATTGAGCGGAATGTCTTTAAGCGGTGCGCAAGCCATTGAAGGATTGGTGCAGGGTCGATGCGAGAGCCGAATTTTTTGTAAATTGTTGCGGTGTATGTGGATAAGCCTGTTTTTCCAGCAGATAAGCCATTGATGCATGATTGTTGAGCGGTGAGACTTACTTTGTAACCACAAGGAGATGGAGGTCCCGTCTTCTTTCATGCGCGGTTTGGAGGAATTAGAGAACGCTGTGAGGATACACCACACTAAGACATCATATCCCATGGGGGTAAGACACTGCCCAGCCTCTGCGATTGCCTCAATGAGGTTATCATAGGCCATGGCTTGCTTAACACACTCCGTAAAAACGATGCACGGGTTGCTGTGTGCCAGCTTCGCCAGCGGGACAGCTAGCCTCGTCGAGCCGGTGGAAGTCACTCGCCGGAGAATGCCTCGTACCTCTCGAGTCACCTCCTTGTGGCGAACTTTGAGCTCTAGATACTTGACGTAGGCCTCTGACAGCCATTCGCCATAAATGCCCCACCGCTCGGTTACGTCAAAGAACTGGAGTAGACTCCAAACTTCACCGTTGAAAGCAGCATTCGAGCGAGTAAGGGAGAGGGCAGGAAGTAGGTAACGGCGGAGCATGTTGCGCCACTGGTCCTTAAGTGCAGAGTGCATTTCCGAGTCTAAGGAAATCTGCGAATGGAAGAGGATGGAGTCAGAGACAATGGCTTTGAATATTCGAGCAAGCGCTCACTTGGGAGAGTTCATCCTTTCCGACTCGACACAACCGAGTCATGAGATGAAGGTCTCGATACCCTTGCACACCAGTGAATCTCAAGAAAGGTTCAACGACGGAAAATATCTCGCGAGACGTCGTGCAGATAGGAACGGTGTCAAGCCACGCAGGGTAGAAGTAGATGAACTCGGTGTAGTTGTTCCCGCGCGGGACGGGACAACTAGCGACAAGACTACGCTTCTTAGGCATCGTCGAAGGCGATTTCCCAGCTTCGACAATAATTCTGTCCAGCAAGGGCTGATTCTTCTCGAGTATGAGTCCTCGATCGACTGTGGGAGGCGCACCAAGTTGGGCGGTGGATGCATTAAGCATCGCAAGGAATTGGTCAGCCACCTCAGGGTATGCGTCAGCAACCCAAGGGAACTTGGAGACAATCAAGAAGGCGGGGCGGAGCGCGCCCATGCCAATGAGGGTTCGAAGGATGTTGAGCTTCTGGGGGATAGGCTCACGAGGAGCAGCAGACGTAGGAGTGGGCTTAGTGTCGGTGGGGCGAGCCTTGGCAATAGGGCGAGAGGGGCCACCATCGCGAAGTGGTGCCGCGTCACCTAGGCTGGGGCCGAGAGAAGATTGACCGGCCCGAGCTAGTCGCTCGCTCATATTGGCTTCGTACTTGGCACGACCCTTCTCCATATCTTCATCGGAAGGCGACAACTAGCAGAGCAAAAACATTATTAGCTTGGGACGATAAAATGTAGAGGTAGCACCCACGTGGGGATATACGTCCTCCAAACTCACGAGACCCTCACGGATCAATAATGCTGTAGCAAAATAAAGCTTTCGTGGACTAGTCTTTTCTTCTGGGTCCTGGAGCTAGAAGTTACCCAAGTTAAGGAAATCCGGGGTGCGTCAAGCGAGAAGATTGTAGTTACTCACCTGAAACTGAGCAAATTTGAAACCGAGGATCTGGCCCAGGACACAACTTCGAGTTGCATGCAATTCTTCCTCAGCATAAGGACCAAGCTCAGCCGCACGGATGACATCGTCAAACTTCATGTTCTCGTAATAACCCTTGGGTGGTCGGGGCAAAACGCCTCGGATCCGACGATCGTACTGAGGCTCTTTCGTGACCAGTGCCCAAGGCGTCAGACGAAACAGTTCAACGAAGAACGCATAGTTATTGAGCGCATGCCCAGCGAAGATGTCAATAATCACGTCAAGAACTCGATTCGCGTTGAGGTCGAAGGAGCCGATCAGCCCAATGATGTTCTCCCAAGCTTTAGCTGCTCGTAGACGAAGCGTCTGGGAGCTTTCGACGGGGTATCCAGTGGAAGGGTCGTGTGGCGGGCCAACAGAGGCTACAACCTCGGTTACGAGCTTTGAGAAACCCTCTGTTTCTTCCCGAAGTAGGTTGTAGCTCGTTTGCTTATAGCTAGACACGGCCAAGGTTAGCTGATGAACGAGAGACACTATCGGAATTGAGGTTGGGAAGTGACGCACTGCACGGCGGTCCGGACGCGAACAGAGCGTTTGTTGAAGGCAACATAGTCGGGTAGTAGTCCTGCCAGACCAAGCAGTAGCGTCTCGAGGTTTTGGCGGCAAAAGTCAATGGGGATCACGTGTTGAGCCTTTCATAATTAGTAACATGATAAGTTAATACAAACAGCATCAGATTAGCCTTTAGTACACGCACCACCAACTCTCTGACCAGGGAAGCAAGTACCCTGCGATTCGCGTCGACTCGAGCCCTCACTTCAACAGAGATATCGGCGCCCGAGCCTGTGGGTGGAAGGGAGTCGTCCAATCCAACATCCAGAATCCAGATCACGTCGACGAGGATGCCGTTCAAAGTATTTCTAGGATCTTGTGCGGAAGAGGATGGAAGCGCGCTGAGAAGCGAAACGAAGAACTTCACAACAGCATCAATGGTCAGGGTCGGAGACGTAGAAGATATTAAAGACAAGACGATGCTTTGAAGCAGTTCTGTCAATGCATCTAATGCAGCTGGCTCGGGATAGGCGGAGAGGTGGGCCACAGCAACAGACAAGCTAGCATTTCGCAACACCCCATATTTCACAATCAGTTCCTGTACCAGAGGCAGCATGTTTTGAGCGCACCATGAATCTGCTCCACCCTTATCCCATTGCGCAATGGCCTGTGCTGTAGCAGCAGGGTCAGCCATTGCGCGCGTGTTGTTTGGACGCAGCACGTGACCTCAATGGCATAACCAGCATCCCGGACTCGATCATCTCAACTCAACATGCTTGGAACTGTAGCTTCCCCGTTATTTTCTTTTCTTATTAATACAAGATACCAAACCCGCTGCTGCTCCCGCTTCTAGTGGGCTCTGGCTTCGGCCCATCTCTTTTGTCCAAGCGAGCAGCCATGGCCTTAGTTTCTTGGCTTCAATGCTTAATGACACACCATACGCAAATCTCGCGAGCATCTTCCCCTACAAGCTTAAAATGATGATGTTGAAATAGGCCCTATTGGATATCCTACGGCGTGCAATAAAGTTGAACAAACGCCAGTAAACGTGCTCTAGACCATTTCGCGTTTGCGCGAAATCACTGTCATTTCTGGCCCTTCTGATACAGATACCGCCCCGGCGCCTCTCCTTCTCAAGAAAGAGAGTCAGGGAAGATACCCGACCCCCTTCAAGCTGAATTACCTTATCATCAGAAACAGCTTCATATCGTTCATTGCTTGTGCCAAGTGATTTCCTTCTGGCTCACTCTCCTGGGGTAGCTCAAGGTATTGAATATTTCTAGCTCGGCTTCGCAAGGCCGTGCCGTCCGGCACCCAACTTGGACAGTATGAAATGGCTAGAAAGGGTAAGTGAGTGAACGAGCTAATTGCATACCACGACTAGGAATATCTTAATCAATCAGATGCGCTTTGATCTCCTTTTATCATAGCTGCTCGACCCGCCACCGGAAAAGTGAGAGGGCCCAGGTTGAACGCTCATTTGGCCAATCTCTGCCGGATTCTCCGCATAGAGTACTGGTCGATTCACCTTCTGCATCTTGCGCCCGAGTAGCGACCGAGATGGATCTTATTGCTGGAGACCAGTCAGGAACTGGGAAAGATAGCGGAATCCGTACAGACAACACTTGTACGTTTGATTCTCAAATGGGCACGTAGCATGTACCTTGATGATGTTACTCGGCCCCCCACCAAGCGGGGACATATCCCAATTTGCATAAGAGAAAACATCGAGGCCTGGGAAAGCACCGTGTCCATAACTTCGGTGCAAGTAGCGACGCTGCCGGTGTTCCGGATGTCTGAGGCTGTACCCTGAAGGATCTGGAAGCCGAACGTGCCGGTAGTTCGCAGCCGTTCAAAATCAATATGATCTACTAGAACCTTACTTCTGGAGGGAAATCAAGGGATTGGCCTCATATCGTCAATCGATTTGGTGGAGTATGACTCAATTACTGTGAACATTGGAAGCGTGGGACATATCATTGGGAATTTACTGATACCAGCCCTTTCTGTCGCTAACTCAGTTCGCAACTTCTTTTAAATTTTCAGCCGGCCGCGTTGCTGGATATGACACCAATTCACCTTCCCAAGCAGTCTGGATTGGCCATCCAATTATTCCCTGGGACCCTGAGGCATCGGTTCCCATATGTATTCCAGACATCCGATACTTCTCCTTCTACTTCCCCTCCCTCTGCCATCACCCCACATCCCTCGCCTCCATCTTGCTAGCTTTACTGCTCTCTGCCAGTATCCAAGCTATGCCATTTGTTGATTTACCAGAGTCCGATGTTCACATCGCATGGCGCAGTATGTGGCTCTTGCTTGCTGCCGCACAGGGGCCGCCAGCGTTCTAAGCCTTTCTCTTCTTCCCCGCCTATCGAAAACTCATAGGCAATATTCCTGATGACGATCTTGTGCTCATTAGAGAGGGTCGCCGGCCTCTCATCCTTCTCCTTCCCCCAATCATGCTTACCATGCACCAGGTGGAACCGCAGTTCCAATGGCCTGACCTAAACGAGCACTATGACATGGTGACGATGAACTTTATCGGAAGCGATGACAGCGAATGCAAGAACTACGCAACACCCAAGTATGTTGCACGCCACGACACGTGGGTAGACGCTGCGTTAGTTGCGCGCGTGGTTCAGGAACTCCGCCTTCCCCCATTCCACATCTTTGCTGCGCAAAATAACTCTGTCAACACTGCTCTGCGATTTTCTATGCTATTTCCCCAGCAGTGTCTGTCGTTGACACTGGTATCCATCCCTAACCCCTTCGAGTAAGCTATCTGCCACCTCTTCTCCGATTTACCCGACAATTAACCCAATCGTGAACACGTGCACACAGTCCAGACTGGATTGTTGAAGCATACCAATCCCTCACGCAGGCTTGGATCACGCCACCAGACCTCACCACTCTAGAAGAGGCCTGGGCAGGCCTTGCGTACATTGACTTCGGCGAGGTGAGAGAGTTCCTTTGAAATTCTCGGGTTTTTTTCCTCGCCTCTCACTCCCATCCCCCTCGTGCCATTTCCTCCTCTTCTCTTTGACCCTTCGATCAACACGACTTTGATCGCCGTCGATTGCTGACGCCTACCTGCTAATGCTACCGCCGCGGCAAACTTATGCCATATGTACACGTTCCCAACACGCAGACCCTCACAGAGGACGAGATGGACGAGATCGCGTACACATGGGCTCGGAATTATAATCCATCTAAGTGCACCAGAATGTTGGCGGGTGCATGCGTGGTACAGACGGTATGCTTGAATTTTTAGAATACTCTCGGCACGACCTCACGCTCTTTCTTTGTTTGGTATAAATCCAGCGGATGCCTCTTCGGCAAGACGAACTGGATCGAGTGAGTCACCCGGTACTTATTATCCAGGTATGTCCCTGTGGACTATATGGATTTCCTCCCGCTCTTTTCGGGCATGCACTTGGGTCAATTACTAATTCGTTTCGTTGATCGGCTTGGCGGCCCTCTGCTCCACCAAATGATCCTTTCATCCGCACACGACTTCAACTTTACATTTCCACGTCTACAGCCAGATAACTCGAATGTCCATCCACTCGAAAATGCTCTTGAGCTACAAAAACAGCTTCCGCATGGAGCCGTCCTGAACGTCGTTAAAGGAGGTCACGATGTGCCTAACTTTGGGTCGCGGTTTTCGCCCATCGTAAACAAATACTTTGTTTCCTTCCTGCAGTCCTTGCCGCCTCCTTCAGCATGTCCATCTACACCATCAGCGACCCTCGACAACGCCGATTTGCGTAAGGCGCTCGTCCTTAACTCTGAACTGGCGAATGACCCGGAAATGGCGCAGAAAAACCCTTTGTGCATATGGTCGTTCTCAAGAACACCACCTGCGATTCAGAAGATGATTTCAGAACAGTACGTACCGCGTCATCTCACGCATCCCCCAGCGCAAATGCACATGCATCCGTCGCTTACAATTTCCCACTTCCATAAGGGTGCTCCCGGCGTGGCTTGAGGTCGAACGCAATGGGCGAACTTTCCTCCGCCCTGACGGTACAATGATTAGGAAGTATTCGGAGCGCCACGATCACCAATTCGCGACATCTTCACTGCTCCCTTCAGCAGAACCTGGCCACGATTCAGTCGACCGCTCTTTACCAGTAGCTGTATATTATCACACCGCCATCACCGCCTGACCAGCTTCATCATCAACGCATTCATCATGATCAGCTTATACCCACACCCATGGGTCTTCACCATGCTCTAATTACCCACACCATCACTTCTTGTTATCTTGACAGTTCCTTCAACATCCAAACTGCACCTTGTATCTTGATTTTCGATCACTCGTGTCTCCTGTTGTTCGTAGACATCATGCAGTTTATCTTTGCGCAATGAAAGCCCATGCCTAGTCCAGGGGAAAATCCTCAGCATAATGCCCTCATCAAGCGTCTACTCTGCGTGCTCATACATGGATCATGGAATGTGTTGAGCCCCAACTCGTTGAGAAGCAAGTGCGCTTCTCATTTCACCTGTCATCGGCGGTGTCACTGCCATGCCGACGCGCCTTTTTGCACATCAGATTCTCACTCAGATAGGCTAATCGGCCGATCCATCTGAAGGGATCCCCACGTTTCGTGGCCTGCACATCCTCCCATTCACACGATTCAGTTTGGAGGCCCACACCCTTGGACCTCACACCACTATGACCGACCCAGCCCAATGGGCCGCCCGAGCGCAAAGCCAGGGCGCAGAAAGGGTCTCGTGCGATTGTCTAAGCACAAAGATTTTACCCATGTGTTTAGGCTCACCAATCCGTGAGCCTTGATAGGTTGCTTAGCGAAAAGAACAAATGGGGAGAAGTTGTAGAAGATGCATGAATGAAGAACAGGGTATGTTTATGTTCCGCGACCCCTAGTCTCCTGCCGATGCTCCAGCCTGACAGCCAGCACATGCCCTATTCGGCTGTGCCCCTCAACGACCAAGATGGCCAAATGGGCTCGTGAGTGCAGCGTTTTCTTGACCCTGACCTTCCATATATTCGTGCACCAGCTCGCAATATATGTCAACCAGTCAGTCAGCTCCTAAGCTCCATCTTAGAGTTTCCTTTTGGGGCAAATTTGATCTTAGATCCAAATCTTAATCAACAAAAAGACCCGTAGCCTCCCCACTCCCTATGCTCACGGAATCTAGACCTTATGCTGTTCTAGGACACTTGGTTGATCTTCGTTCTCTGCAAGGTTGTGAAGCTGGTGAGCAGCCATTGTCGTAAAAATAGCAAGGCCGCCAAGGTTTCGCCGAGTTGGCATGGAATCATACTTGTGGATCTCCTCGGGTGCTGGCGCCTCGGTCTGGCGGGCCCAAGCCCGCCACCTATTGCATGGCATTTGTGCTCCTTCCCTCTGGTTCCCCTTGCTTGAGAAACGAGCTGAATCACCGGTCGAGTCGATACTCGAACCTTCGATGCTCATATGATTGGCCTTATCTCTCGCATTCTTCAGACTCAATCGAACACGCTGCCGATTGGTGTCAATCCACTTGAATTTGCCAGTGTAGCTCCTCACAATGCCGCTCTAGCACTGGGCTTTTTCATTGCGGTGATGTGAATCTCGAGACGTCCCCTATCGTGTGACCTGAAAAGCATACTAAAACACTGACTATCTTCAAGCGTTATGGGCATTCTCACAGTGCAAGTCACAATCTACTCAGGTCGATCGTATAATGATCATACTTCCTCGGTTATCATTGTAAGTCTCGCTTCGGCTCTTGCTCTATAATTGACATCTTGATAACCTTGTGTTTTTGCTGGTTCAGGTCAACATGATAGTGTACGCCTTCTTGGTTCATTCAGCTTTCCAGACTGAATGACATTTCTTGGAAGTATGTATAATTGCATTAGCCTGTGAGTTTGCTACCACGCCCTACTTGAATGACTGGCTAATCAGGATTCCGTGTCCTCCATGTAGCGCTATCCTCGGACATGGCCAATACCACTCGATGATCACCATATTTGGACACAATTCAAGTAGCATGCCCCTAACTAGGTCAGTACGGTGGTGTGATCTAATTATTGTATTTCATGTTGGCGCCCTTGAGCTGAATGGGTCACGCTATAGGAGATACGTACTGCTGTTGGTTCCAAATGTGAGGGATTACCCAGCACTAAAGATACCTTTGCTCATCATACCGAAAGTTTTTTTCAAGGAGTATTGCTTCGTATGGCTTGACGAGGACAATGAAATCGCGTACGCTGTCATCGAGCTCAGTAAATCCCATTGATCTTACCAATGTGATCCAGTGGATCGCTCTAGGCTCATTGAGGCTGGACTCAAACTATTGCTGACTTCTCGTCTCGGTTATTCCTTTCCATTACCTAATAAACTCGGCAAAACTAATTTATCTCCTTACTAATCTTATCTAGCTGTGGCCGCTGTTGGTCTCCAGGCTATCTGCGCATCAATAGGCGCACACTCTGACATCGGATTCACGAGTTGGGAACTTTCCCAATTCGTTTCCCTCGGCCTCCTAATGGCGACGATCTCCGAATGCATCGTGTGCGCCTTGTTTTGCGTCGCTGTCGCTCAAGCAGCAACTGCTCACTCTCAGTGAGTGGCCTCACCCCTCCATTCATGCGCATATCTTACCGTCTTTTTTTTCTTGGGAATGGCGTGCAGCGAGAGTCCATGGATCGGCCGCATTGCTCGCTACATGATCCCGGCATATTCGGTTACGGTGTGCGTGAACCATCTACTCGTGTACACTTATCTCATTCCCCCCGGATCGCTGACACTTTCACGAAGTTTGTGGCAGCTCCTATTCGCGATAGTGAGTTCATGCTGGTAGCTGGGCGTATGTACGAGTCTGAGGGCTATCGAATCCTTAGGGAATATGGTGTCGATCCACCTTTATGATAGCTTGCTTCGGAATTCCTTTAGCCCCTGGTATGACGCATTCATCACACCCTATGCTGAGTTGGAAAACCTGACCAATTGACTTTCACATCGCATGAAGTGTCGAATGCTATGTTGCTCGCTACGTTAGTATATTCCTTACTCTCAATCGCGAGGCTATGGCCCTACTTATGACAATAAACAGCTTGCATGCCCACCCTTCAGCGTTAGAAACTCCTCCATGGAGGCGTCAAACTATGGTGTGTGGGGGTGACACATTTAGCCTCTCTGATTTGAGCTGATGCTTATCATGGGATCTGTCTCACTGCAGGCAAGCACTCTGCCTAGCGTCAATCCGGGGGTCTCTGTTAAGCAGGATATCACAACTATCTCATGTCATGATGGCCGATTGGAAATTGAGCTTATGGAACGCTTGGAGGTAGATATCACTCTCCCTTTCTTCTCTATATATGATTGTTCCTCTTCTTTTTCACCATGGGCTGAATAATTGCTCGAAATCAGAGGCAGTTCCCCGAAGAAGAAGAATCGCGATCGTACCGTGCGGAACCCAACGTCTCAAGCCCAAACGTGAGCAACATACTCCGTGAAGGTGAGATCTGACCCCTACAGTCATCGGAAGCTATCCATATACACAATGCTTCATTGTACTCGATGGAATAAATTCGCCTAACACCCTGCTCAGGTTCCTCCAGATAATTCGCTTCGCGACTTCCGGACGCGAATAAAGAGCTTTTCAGTCGCGGGCGGCAGATTTCGTCACATTTTTCCAGCGTATTGAGCGCCTCCAGCGGCGGGGGAGGCAATTTGTCGGCAGCTTGAGATGTGGATGCTTGAATGAGCCACGTACATGCGGTATTCTCCCCGGAGTGTCGCAGCTAGATGAGGGGTCTCTCCCTACCTCTCTTCCAGTTCCTGGATGAGCAAAGTCGGATACAGTGAGGCGGCGCCTCCAAACTCTGATTTGGCCCTTGGATTTATTATCTGAGTCCAGTGAGCGTACTGCATTTTCATGACAGGTAAAGTATCTTCCCTTCACCCAAAAAGTATGAGCAAGCACTACAGACGCCGTCATAATATATTTAATTAGCGACTCTGGTCTGTCGCTAGCGCTCAGAATGAACCGTGCCAAAGTCTACAGAACTATATCTGCCCCTAGTCGCCCCTCACTCTGGATGCCAACATGTATTGTTCCGACCTAACATCCGCGCCTTCCGAGGAGAATGTCTCTACCAAGTGTAACCACTACATTTGCGGGGAATGGAACATCAGCCTTACCTCTATGGATGGATTCCTCGTCACTCTTCCAGACGATAAGTTGATTCATGATTCGTCACAGGACATTTATAGCTTGTGGCCTGGGTGTCAGATATATCTCTATATTGCTATCCTCACTGTGTGTTCATTCAACGACTTTCGCATCTTGCGTATTGGCAGACCGCATTACGGACCGTGGTGAGCAATGAAGCTGAGTCAGTGGCGCGGTTTGGACGCCTCCTATCAAGATGTGACCACTGTCTCGTACCATGATGAATCACTTAAAACTCTAGGCAGTGCCCGCTACAATTAACGACCCCATCTATAACGGGAACTTCTTCAATTGTAGCATGCTACTGAACTGGACGCTCTCTCCTTAGGGCGCAGTAACCGGCAGGCTGCAATAGCGTAGTTTATAGACCGATCTATTTAATTCACTACTGCGAGATTCAGGATGTATCTAGCCCCTGTCATAACTTCAATAAGAATATAGTTGCCATTGACCCCGTGAGCGACGCCCTGCCGCTCATTGTCGATTCCCGACCTCTGTCATCATCCCATCCATGTGTCTTCGCCACTGTATGAACAGTTGTGATAATGATGAGGTTCACCCAATGCTTGCTATGCTGTTTCGTTTGAATGAGGAAGATTACTCCTGGTAATTCCGTCTACGCTCGCTTGAGCTCCACCTGTTCGGTCGTTTTATCTCTGCATACATTGTTAATTGTTAATATGATTGTCTGCTATGGCGGGATTGTCAGTCGGGGCCGGCATCGGTCAGATCTTCCCATGCCACACGGCCCACACCAACATCAATCGGCCAAACATCAACAGAAATGCTCTCTCAGTCTTTTGACCGAACCCGCTAGTGGAAGGGCTGCCCTAAGGAACGATAAGTCCACAGCGGTTCGGGGCTCTAGCGGGTTGTGCCTCCACTAGATGTTTCAGTCGCTCAGCCCCCCTTCCAAATTGAGTGAAATATCTATTCCCCCTGTGGGATACGGTTTTGTGGCGCCTCCAAAGTCTGCTCTCGGTTTTGGACTTATCAGCGCAGCAATGTAAGTTCCGTCGATCTGAGAATCCAAGTCATGGTGCAGTATCAGTGATGCACATAGCTTACCACCAATCGCCCTTAGCATTATGGGGATTGTGACTATGCAGGTTATTACGTACTCAAGCCGATCGTTTAGTGAGCGAAAGGCAGCAGTTATTTTTGTGAGTGGTGTTTCCAAGCATCAGCAATTGCTATTAGAAGCCAATCAAGCTCATTTGGCCCTTATCTATGCTAGGTAAACCTCATAGTGTGCGTACATCTACTTCATTCCCCTCTCTTGCTAACACATGCTTGTATCTAGTCTACAGAGTTTCACCGGTTTGTGAGTCAATGCCAAAGAACTAGCGGTTTCAATATCTGAGAAGCACCCCCTTGGATGCAGCGCCCTTCTAGCGAGGGCTATATACCTCGACACAATTACTGGGTTTAGGGATAATATCATTAGTACGCCCCTGACCCAGTGAGTTACTCAAACACAGAATATATAAAAGAGGACTGATAGAAATTAATGAAAAGGTATATGCTGCTCATGGTCCCCAACGTTGGTCTTTGACATCGTATTTCGTGGCTCTTATTACTGATTCTTTCACTAGTTTATCTCGGCAACTATTGCTTTATTCGCGTTTACAGGCCTGACTTCATACCGTAGGCCGTCATCCAGGGTGTTCCGGGCTTGAAAACTCATTACTCTGATCTAGTGTTTCCCTCAGGGCATGTTGGATTTGCCCTCGACATGACATTAGCCTCCCGTGTTGGTGAGTCGCTCCACCTTTCAATTCAAACGCTAGACTCCTGATAACCTGTCCCTTCCACCCTAGCTATGACTGCGTTTGGGCTCCAGGCAGGGTGCATGCCACGCAAGTCTGGTCCCAACTCCGAAGTAATCCCCAACGAGCTTCCCCATTTCGCTCTCCTGAGCACCATAGATCTCGTGACGGCTATAGCGGATTGTATCATCTGTGCTCTATCGTGTGGCGCAATTTTCCGACTAGCAAAGAATACAACGAAGTAAGTGACGCACTCTGCTGGTTACATGTCAAATCGAGGAGGGAGCTTTATTTAAGCTGTTAGACTTGATCAAACCGCTCGTTATGCCATCCCAGCATACAGCATATCTGTGTATGTACTTGTCTACTCTCTTTGTAACCGATTATCTGAAGTTCGGGTTCAGATTATGGCACTTAGGTTTCGCTTGGGTACATTTTCTCTCCTACGTATTTCTATGCTACAACATTGAAACGATTTTATTCCAAAGGGCGTATGGTCTAAATCCGCTTTCATAACGGTCTGCATCGGGATACCGTGGGGCGCCGGTAATTTTGTTTCGTTATATCTTCAGGTATTGGGAAACTATCTTATCATCTTTTCGTTTTGATATAGCGTCTAACGCCGCATTGCTCACACTGTCAGTCACACGATCATACTATAGCTCGAGCATGGAGATATGAGATCTCTAATTACTCTTTCTCAACAGATTATACGTCCATCCTTCGGCACTGACGTTCCCGATCTGGAGACAACGAGACACAGTGAGTATTTTGCATTGCCTCGAAGATTCACTGCTGATTGATGGATCTATGGCTGACCAATTAGGCTCAGACTATCCGCCCAGCTAGTGTCAAAGCCAGCGAAATATCGATAGCTCAAGATATTGCCACGATCTCTTGCCATGACAGCCCACTGGAGATCCAGCTTATGGCACGCTTAGAGGCAAGCATCTCCTTGTCCGCGTTTCTTGTTATACGCGGCTGATTTTGCCTCTGATATTGTTCTTCGATTGCTCACCACTCCGTCTGCCGCCACCGCCGTGAGCAGAAGCAATTTCCCGAGGAGGAAGAATCTCGCAGCTACACACCCGAGCCCAGCAGTCCGAGAACACACCGAATCGAATCAATAATCGAAGTAACTATTTAGCATCCTGCACGGTTTCTGACCGTGCTTAGGGCCTGAGATCCTAACCTTGTTGTAATGTCATAACAAACGCATGCATAAAAAATCCCGGATAACTTTATTTTATTAAATCTTAATGCTCAGGCTTCTTCTTGGAAGAAATTGAATATATTCTTTATTGACTACGTAGCAAGGCACGAAATATCTCTGCCAACGAGCTCACTTCCCGGGCCTCCTTGTTGAAGAATAAATTAATGATAGAAGTTCCTGCCGAGGCCTCAGGCCAGATTTTGTGGGGAAACGGGCGATATCCCCCGACTTCGCACACGAGCACTTTCCTTGATGACCCCCGCGAATAGCTTAGAGTTGTCAGTCATCTTCATTATTCCTCTCGGCAGCATCATACTCACACATTATATGATGAGCTGCAGCCGCGTGGTCCCTCTGCCCGCCGGCAACGACGGAGTGGCAAATCTTCTCACGCCGACAGACAAATAACAGCCTACTGGTCGGCCAACTCATGAGCGCGATATTGGTGCTTCCTCCTCCCACTTTGCACACTTCTGCCTCAGTACCGCCAGGCCTGGAACTGAGGGGCCAAGAGTTTTCGGCCCGCTTCTCGGCCCAAGTTGTGCTCTGACCCGATGACTGGCTCACACAGCGCCAAACCCCCAGCTCCGATGAGCGAACTACTAGTGGACCACGGATTTGGGATAGGGGCTCCTCCCAAGTCAGCTCTCGTACTTGGATTCATCATCGCGGTGATGTAAACTTTATTCAAGAATTTTGCGCGAGGTTCTCAGGTCTCAATGCCTACCACCCAACTCACCAGTGTCGCGGGGGTTGTAACTGTACAGGTCGCGGCATATTCTAGTCGTTCTTTCAAGGACCAGAGAGCAAGTGTGATTATTGTGAGTTTGTTCAACTTTTCCATTGATGGTCATTCGGGGACTGTGGTCACTCAACTGTCCGCATCTAGGTGAATGTTATAGTGTATGCAGTTTTCCCTCACGATACACCGCAGATCTCTCTCACAATAGATGGCACAGTTTACAGAACTGCATTGGCTTGTGAGTGCCTCCCGCCTTAGGGCTGTATCCGTGCCTAGAATCTCATTTCCTGGGCCAGGGCTTTGTTAGGGGATAGTTTATATCACTCGTTGATTACGGTATTCAAGAGTGAGGCCACTAGTGCGCCTCTTCTCCGGTTGGTCCTAGGAGTTCTTTAATTATGTGAAGAGGCTGATTCGAAATACGAACAAGGTTGTTGATATTGATGGCCCCGAACGTTGGTCTAAAAATGATTCTTTTTCCGACGTTTTTTCTAATCTTCTGCTCAGTTCATCTCAACGACGATTACATCTTACGCATTTGCGAGTCTTTCTACGTACTGTAGGCCAAGATTGAGCTCCCTCTAGGCAGATCATCTCATTGTCATGATGAAGTATTTCCTTCAGGCTACCTGGGCTTGGCGCTTGACTTCTTCATCGCCTCACGTATAGGCGAGTCTTTCCCGTGACCTTTTCCCTCTTCACAACCCTGTGCTCAGCTCTGAGGATGTCTCAACCTGCAGCTATAACCGGATTTGGTCTCAAGGTTGGATGTGCACCGCACGCATTGGGCTCGAACTCTGAGATTCTCGGCGGAGAACTTCCCTATTTTGGACCTATGAGCACACTAGCCTTGGTGGCTACGATGACGGAATGTGTCGTCTGTGCTGTCTTTTGCACCGCGATCTTCCGAGCAGCAATCAATGGATCTCAGTGGGCGCCCAGATTTCTTTGGCACGTGAAAGCTGCACACTCGACCTGATCGATCTGCATCTTTGGGCTCCTGATCTAGAAAAAACTCCGCACTTGATCGAATAAGACGTTATGCCGTGCCGGCGTACCTGATTACGATGTGAGTGTTTCTTTTAGCTTCAGGCCTCTTCGGGTTTCTCACCTCAGGTCTCAGGATATGGCAGCTGGTGTTTTCAGTGGTGCATTCACATTTTTTGAAATCATCCGGTATCTGAGCCTAACATATATATGTCTGATGGCAAAGGGCGTTTGGTGTAAATCCGCCTTCGTAACAACCTGCTTTGGGACGTCTCTGGGAGCTGGTATTGCCCCTTTTCCAGTCTCTATGCGAATATACTCCTGGCTGATCTTCTCTTACATCTATAGTGTCAAATGCCACCCTACTCACCCTGTGAGCTAGTTACACTGGCCCTTTGAGCGAGACCACTGATCCTGGATTCACACAGATTACACGTGCATCCCTCGGCCCTAACTTTCCCTACATGGAGGGAGCGTCAGGCGGTGAGGCGGATCACATTTTACGCCTGATCTGGAGCTGATACTTGTCATCGTTCGAATTAGACTCGTGGCCACCGTGCTGGTGCCAGAAGTGCTGGAGTAGTTGTGGCCCAAGATATCACCGTCGCATCTTGCCATGATGGACCGCTCGAGACTGAGCTAATGGAACGTTTAGAGGTAAGTTTCGTTCATCTTGCGCGCAGGTCTTGCATCCACTAATACCTCGCTGTTGGGACGATACATAACTTACCTCACAGAAACACTTCCCCCAAGGAGAAGAATCGCGATCATACGAGTCTGAGACCAGCATTACAGCAATAGAATCAGCCGTGAACCGGCTAGGATTGACCACATAGTTTGCGTAGCGGCAAGTGCATCCCTCTTGTATGCTCACATATTCCGGTGTTTCGCTGTCCGAACGCTAGCACACATACATACCACTATTACGTTATTCATTGCTCAAACTGAAGCATTTGCAACGACTTCGCTTGTGTTCAAGATGCCCGTGGAAATGTTTGAGGATTGAGCAGGCAGATGAATTATTGGCAAGATCTAGTGAATTAACGCAGGGCGGGTATAGAGAAACAAACAAAATAGCGAGTGTTCGAATTGAACTAGATGGTGCTCTCGCCGCCAAAGATGTAAATGACTAAAAGAGCCGGTCCCTCCATCAGAAGAGCGCGACTACTATTTGCGCTCGTCAAGGTGATGATACAAGATTAACGATCTTTTCGCGACTCCTCGTCCACTTGGACAGCAGGTCCATTGCCTGGATTCAGACCTAGACCATCCTCCTTCTGCTGCCTAGCGCCTACCATTGCTGGATCATCCATCAACAAATCTGGCTGAGTAATTACTACTTTTGGGCTGATCTTCGGGGCATTTTTGCCACTTCCTTCGTCCATGGCGTCATCCAAGCTGAAATTGGTCGGGGCTGGCAGCTCTCTCGCCGTATTGTGGGGTGACGCCACGGGACTCGCCAGGAGCGCGTCGAGATGAGGAGAGTTGGGGGCTGAGGGGAAGGGGGTAGAGAAAGTAGAAAAGTCCATCGATGGCGAGGAAGCGGCGATAGAACCTCCAGCGGACGAGGATTGCTGGTGTTGTGCCAGGGACTGTTGTGTCGCGGCAAGTTCTTTACGGAGGGCCTCGAGCTCGCGTTCGAACCTATAGAGAGCAGAGAGAAGTCAGAAAGTGAGTAATGAACAAAGAGGAGACAGAAAGCGGAAGTGTAGATTGCTTACTTGCGCCCAAAGACTTCGATGTAATATCCACCTCCATTCCAGGCACTGGCAGCAAAAATCGTGATCATAAAAGCAATGCTCCATCTGGGACTATCGTAGAGGAGGAAAATTGCTGGCAGCTCTGTAACAACGGAGTACCCAAACTGCCTGTAGAAAACCGAGAGTCAGAAACCAGTGACTCAAGTGGTGTGGGGTATGCGCACCCCATCATGAAGTAGAACTCTGCCCTGTTCGGGTTGACCGCTCGCAGCATCTTGCCAATTGGGCCATGCTTATCTTTGAGGAGGTACTGGAATGAGGTGATCCGGACGCCAGATTTGATCTTCTCTCGTCGACGAACAAGAAGCAGTCGCCAGTAGAGGCCTTGCCATAAAAGATCTACGAAAAGTAGGATATTCAGGGCAATGGAGGTAAGATTACTAGGGCCGCAGGGTGAAGAGAGATGGGACATACGGAAGAATGCACTATACAACAGTGCACTAATGGGATTCAGGCGTGGCATACCACGGAGCGCGGGGAAGCGTTCTTCCGCCCCCGTGTAGAAGTGTCGAGCCACCGTGAGGACGAGCGGCGGATACATGTGGATAAAAAGCGACACCATCTTATCGTGATCGTGGAAGACAAGCGAGTTTCGCCAGGTGATGACCGCTGTTGCAAGTGATCCTATTTGGAGTTTGGCGTCTTTTAAGGAGTCTTGTATATGCATGGAGGCACATTGACATACCGTGAGCCGTGCAATAAACAGCGATGAACAGTTGCCTGCTCCATGGGGCAATCCAGACAAATACAAGAGTCAAGATGTTGATAAAATAACAGAGCTATCATCAAGAGAGTTTAATGACAGATTGAAGGTATTATCGATCGTATGAATCGCTTACATCGGCAAGAAAATAACCCCATCCTTTGGCAGAGTATGAGAAGAACTTGAAAAGAGAAACAGGATCGTCAATTGTTTCTCATGGCTAGAGTCGACCTGACATACTCGTTGAGGTATCATGTATAGTGCTTGAACGGTATACACGATGTGAATCCATTCTGGAGCCAGACCAAACAGCAAGGCGGTAGCAAATACGTTCATGACCTGCCGCACGAGGTGAGTCGATCTTGTAGTAGCGAGTTCGGCCTGGGGCATTTTCCACCTACTCCGTAGAAGAAAAGGAACTTCTCCTTCGTTCTGACGACCCTCGCACTTTGCCAAGCTTCTCCCAGGCGGTTGAGACGCGCGGAGACCTGTTGTTAGATACCAGTTTGTTTGTGGATATGACGTAGTTTGTCAGTGGTTGCTGCCAGAGATGCGGGGTAAAATATAGCAATTCTGGCTGCCGGGCGGCCATGGCGTACCTTGAGCTTATATTTGCGAAATTCGCGATCATAGTCTTCCGCGCTTGTCTTCAGCTTCTCACGACGTTCCTTTGCGAGAGATGATGCGCGACTCTTGAGGCGCTCGCGTTGCTTTTTCAGTTGGCGCTCAAGGAGGTCGATTCGCGCGTCGAAGAACGTTTCGACCGTGTCGAGTAGTGTGAGGCCGCTTAGCATCGCATCTTCTCTCTTGTACGCCGCCTTGTCGAAATAACCCCCTAGATTGAGGCCAATGACGTTGGAAGCACTTGGGGTGCGTGGTAGCCACGAAGTTTGCTCCTCCTCGTTGTCACTGTCGTTTAGCTCGCGTTGACCCACTGGCTTCGGTGGTGAGGCCGCCATCGTGGATGTTACGTTCGATTGAAAGCTGTCGCAAGGGGCAAGTAAGGGGTTCTGCCACGCCGAGGAATAGGGTCTAGTGACGACAGAGTGAATGCAGGTTGGTACAGGTCACAGTCACAACGCGTGACCTCCACAAAACATACTCGCATGGTCCGTCCGCGTTGTTCTAGAGCTGCCTCCATCTGCCAGGACCCAGCTGGGGATCAAAAGAGCACTCTCGGAACATACATACAACCACCGTGGCCTGGTGCCCATAGCCATTTCTCCCTCTCTACTAAAAGTAAAAGTTCAGAGGCAGCTGCTCAAGGCACAGTGCTTCTTGAAGACTTAGAGTAACTGGCGCTCTTTGATGCCAGGGGTGGCGCCATTATCGAAAGGCAATGGGCGTGGCTCACGGGACCACGTTGGAACGCGTTGAAGAAACGTCATCCGTTTATGGACAATTTTATTGCCTTTTCATCCAGACTCCCTCACCTGAAACTCGCCGAGGAGTCTGAGCCAACCTGGTAATAGGGAACAAGTTCTGACGGAGTCTTCCATGCCAACGATGGGGGATCCGCAGATTTCAAACTCGCAAATCCTCCCGGACCCTGCTCTGCCGTAACATCCCAGCCATTCATGCTCACCTACATGAACGATGTCAGGAATGCTAGTGCCAATCTGTCTATCGCTGCGAAGGGCTTGTTAATCGCCAATTCTATACTTTTGAGGCCATTGGCTACAGACTTGACAGGTTATCAGCAGGGACAGCTCGCCATATTTAGGGAAAGAACTCTAGATCATATATAATCATTAGCGGCGTGGACGCGACAACACGCGATTGTCACAACCAACTAAATAGGAAGCTAGCCAGATCTACATGCGGTTTGTAAATCTCATCACACGAGGTGCGACGGTTAGTGGGGTACTATGCATCCAGATGCAGGGTTAGTCTGAGCCAGGGTCAAGTCAGTGGGGAGTGCAAGCTGAAACGCACTCATAAGTCACTTGGATTAAGTTTGCAAACGGTATCTCATGTTCGCTACCATCACCGAATCTAATATTTAAGGTCATGACACTTCTGCTAGTTCCTTGATCGATCTACGCCGTCAAGAAAATCAACATGGAGAGTATGGCGGTTCTTCGGAAGAAGCTTACCAGAATCCAGTTCGTATACTGTCCGTTGCGGAACGGGACGGATTGACCGACATAGCCTTGTCGTACATACTCGATCACAAGTTCATATTTTTCCATATTGGTTGGGTTTTGAGAGTTTATTATCCGCGTTAATGTTGAAGCTGACAGTGATTTTGGGGATAAAGCCAGACGACCTGAGCGTTGACGACGTTGGATATTTCGGGAGTAATGGATAAAAACAGCACGCTTATTATATGGATCTCTCCATATCCTACCACCCTGCTCTTTGTAGCCATGTGCGGCAACGCAAGCGGCCACCGTGCAGTGGTAGAACCCCATATGAGACACTGAAGCTCAATCCCTTAGGGTTAGCGCTAACGCGGCCAGAATCACGCTGTGCCCCACGGTTCTTCGTGTGACAGGGCTAGCTAAGTGGACGACGTCAGCGGTATGACCGCTGTGTGTTAGCTACCTCGTTTGCACGGTCGAGTTCTGCTAGTCGTGAATGTGGTCGGAGTAAGGTCTAGTCCAAGGGGCGAGGGGTGTCTGCTAGCACAAGCAGTGCGAAACAGGGGTAAATGGAGTATTTATGTTTTACGCTCAGAAAGCAAAGGCTGGACATAAGAATTCCGCGCATTGCAGTGTCGGTGAGTACTAGGGCCACCTATTTGTAGTTGGGATAGACGACTCCAACTCAGAGAGCAATGAACAGCACGATGAATAAATTACTAGAGTACGTTCGTGGAGATTGTGCCTAGCAGAACAATGTCCTGAGATTGTATTTTCGCGCTTATGCGCTGTGCGACTGCTACAACACAGCTGCACCGTACGGGGTTTTCGTACACAAGCAGTTTCCATATGACATGCAGCCCCTCATTTTGTAATAGCGGCGCAGGAGATGGTGTGTAGAGCTCATCTTAGGTTGCCCTTGAGGTCTCATAAACGTCAGCGCCTTCAACTCACCTGGTCTAGATGGCGCTGCGGTGAAAAGATCCATTCGAATTCCTCGATCCAGTACTGGTTCTCCGTGGAAGTATCATATGACCTATTGATGGAGAACTCAGTTGTTATGGTTTGTTATCAGGTACAGCCTTGACACAGTGCTCAGAGGGATATCGGCTCCTTCTATATTCTATGGGGTCAAATGATAGTCTGAGAGGCGGTTAGATGCATGCACAAGCGTGCTTGTCCAACAAGATCATTGAGAGGGACAAAACAGCCAGCGAATTGATCTCGTCGCAAGACGTTCCACAAATCAGCAGCTGTAGTGGATGTTGGCTACCTCCGACATTGGGGGAGATTTAGACTATTAGCCCCCCCAAAGATCATGTTAATGAGGGTCGAGCCAGTCGTCGCAGCTGCGGAGAACCTCGCTGTGACACGAGCACGTGGACACGTGTTTGTCACAACATCCTCTCTCATCAGCGCGCAACATTAGTGCGTCGCTCATAGACCCTGACACTGTGATAATTCTGGTTGTCTGAGACTTCTCTTGAGAAAATGCTCTGTATGATGAGGATAACTTCATAGTGCTTCATGTGATCTGGCACTCAGGTTGGCTTGTGATATTCTGCACATCATGTTGGACAAAAGCTGGACTCCCTGGTTCTCTCCGCCTATAAAGCGCAATAAAGAAGAAATAGCTACTTTTATTCTCTGGGCAAACTCCGATCGCTCGATTAGGGCTGCCTGAGACGGAGGCAGCTGAAAACAAAGGCTTACGATCAGCGTCTCAGGAAGGCAAGGGTTGCCAGTCCGCTAAATCTGCTTCTCTGCCAGATCCTACGGCTCTTTTATCTTCTAGTGATTCCCAACGACTACCACTGTCCCGCCTGCCATCAGCCTTCTAGTCCTCACGGCCCTGGATCCTCAGGAAGTCTCAGTTCACACTGAAAACAATATGTCCTACCTTGGACAAGTAAAGCAACTCACCCTCTTTGAATTCTTTGATCAATCGTGCTGCCCGGCTCTTTGGGACCTTGGCTCATAGTAGGTGACTACATGTGCCTTTTGACAAAGGTTCCCCTCGCATTCGCATCTCAATAACAGCGAGATTAGCGATACCTCTAGTGTGGAGTCTCCTCTTGCATGGCCTTTCTCATTAGATATACTTCATTGTGTCTCCTACAAGTGTTAGACGTTGCTCTTGCAGCCAAGAAAGCTGTGCAAGGATGAGATGCTTTGCTGCCATCGGCTCCCCTAATTTCACATGTGCCGAGTTGCATTGCACTACTCGTCTGCCCTCGGGGTTGTCCGGGAACCATATGGTTCTTCCGGCCGTCTCGCATATCATATAGGGACTTGGGGAATAATGTCGGCGAGCAGTTAATCGCCATCGACGTCGACACCCCATCGGCCGATGTCCACGCCACCTATGCCCATCCTGACATCCCCCTGTATTTTCATGCTATTCGGAACAACACGCCAAGTTTCTGTTGTACGATCCTACCCCTCTCACTGGCATGAGGCCTGAAGCCAACAAATGTGGCTTGACAGTCCACAATGGGAATGCACGCGCAAAAAGTCCAGATCTGATGAATGAAAACACACTGGCCGTGCGTAACATGACCAGGCGCCCGAACAGAGAAACAATATTTGGGCGCTCTGGGCATCCCAACTCCCGAATGATACGTCATGCGGCCTGAGTTCGGGATATTTAAGCTATTCTAGGTGACCATGGAATTTCAAATGTGGTTCTCCTTGCCAATCAGGTCCAACCACCTTTTGCGCTTACACGGTGGAGAGAGAGAGAAAATAGGCGTGCTCGGAGCCATCGCTCCTCGCCGCCTTGGTCTACTTTAGTAATCAGGAGTAAGGATTGACATGTCGGAGCTCCACCCCCAGCAAGAAACAAATGATGGAGCGAAAGTGCTGCACTCCACTCCACCTGGCTGAGCGCAACTCTCGTACATGATCTCCCGGTCCGGCGCATAGTCTGGATACTCGTGCGAACCGGCAACTCGCAATTTCCTCGCCACGAGTCCAATAACCTAATAACCCACACCAGCAGAGGTTGCGAAGCGAAAAAGCCCAAAAACACGAGAATAAAGGGGCAAGATCACATCGATTGGCAAACTCGGCTCGGAAGCGGACGCTGTCATGCTGATGCTACTTGACAGGTGGTTTCTCTCTCAGTACTTTTTTTATCCGGTGCGTGTTTTGAGTTAAGAGTGTTGGGGGAGGGGGAGATCGGACGATCTCTCGCCCTCCTCTTTCGAGGCCCCGAGAAGTCGTACGCGTAGCTCCACATCAATATAGATACGTATACATATGATACACTTTGCATGCGGCGCGCGGCGAGGTAAAGTGACAGCTCGCAGAAGCAAGAGGCTCATCCATACCATTGGCGCCTCACTTCTCGACCTCGGAGTGAATGCTCCTGTGATGGGAGTGGGAAAACCAAGTGATTGACAAGATGTATCGCAGGGTGCTGGCTGCGAGTATGAGAGCACACGGAGCGGGCATCGCTCTCGAGCAACTGCACTGGCAGGGGGAAGGATGCGTAGTATAAACCGTGAGGGTCCAAGGGTTTGGACCCGTGCTGGGGAGGCGACGCGAGCAAGCGAGCTAGCGAGTAAGGAGGTAACCCGTGCTAAAAGAGAGCCGCTTCACAGCGGAAGCAATTTTGCACGCCCAGGGGCGGCATGATCTCTCTTGGGCTGTATTAGGGGGGCATGGCGCCCACAAGCCGAAAAGCAGGCGGTTATGTGTGTGACGACCTGGGCAATGAGAGTGCGACAAGCAGGATTCATTGACTCAATTATTCATTCATTCAGATGGTTCGGTTCTGCCTCGTTCCTCC
Source organism: Clavulina sp. PMI_390 (assembly GCA_015039315.1). Classification (NCBI taxonomy): domain Eukaryota; kingdom Fungi; phylum Basidiomycota; class Agaricomycetes; order Cantharellales; family Hydnaceae; genus Clavulina; species Clavulina sp. PMI_390. Next base: position 184,065 of record WIDE01000039.1, read on the forward strand.
CCCCTTATTCGCTTCGTCCTGCGTCGTCGCATCACGTCCGTCTGCCCCCGAAGCGGTGCTGCCGCGCTCGACATTTCTTTTGCACGAGGAAATGCTTGTACCTGTCAATACTCAATCTACGCATATTGCACACACGGAAGGGTCGCTGAGACAGCTTTGCACCCTGGCCCTACAGGATGTATGTGTGGCGAGCAGAGCGACTGCCTCACTGGGTGGGTTGCGGGCATGATGATCACTGCAGCGTTGGATGCTATGTTTTACCCGTGATGAAATGCGTCTCATTTTGTGGTCAGGGTTTGCCAAGACACAAAAACCAATGTGTCTCATCGCAATTTTACCAGCGGAATTGTTTTTGCGTTTTAGACACATCATGTGGATATGAAAAAGGAGACAGGTAGTGACATCATAAAAAACCACTCTAGCGGTTATCGCTCGATCGCTCCGGCGTCGACGTGCCTGAGTCGACATTCGTCTCATAAGCAGTGTAAGGCACCATTCGTAGTAAGCCGTCGGTTGTACGGCAGCAGTAAAGTCTCTTGACGCCAAGCGCACACACAGTGAGAGAGCTCGATAGAGGAAGGAGTGCGACAGGCACCAGCGACTGGTTTTTGGAAATTCATGTTTGTCGAACAACTCTGTCTTTCGCCGCCGGTAACGAAGGGTACAGGCGACGACGGCTCAGAATACATATCGAGGAAGAGCTACCCCGAAGCACTGATCTTCACACACAGGGTTCGAGAGCAACGCAAGCATTGGGAGGGTAACGCTTTGAGAGAGACATGTTTTGGGGAATGCGATCCGAATCTTGGGTCCCTAGACCTAGGGCACATGGCTGTCTATCTGTCTCATCGCGGGAGCGGAGGGCCCGTTTCGTTGTGCAATCGTCCGCTCGCCCCATCAGATGATCCAGAATTTGTCCGGATGCCCCGTGCCGAGAAGTATCGTTGTCAATGGCTCCAGGGACCATCTAGACTAATCCTGTGTCTGTCGTCCGTGAGCGCTTTGTGGATGAACATTGGGACCTGGGGCAGACGGAGGAGCAGGCGGAGGAAGCATAAGTCCTAAAGGCCATAGTGGAGCGCCGCGAATTTATACGGAAAGTGGTCTACTCTTCTCACGGAAATCCTGTGCATTCCAGAGCGGTGACCCCCGTCAATCTTGGATTCCCTCCGCCAAAGATCGCCGTTCATTACATGTAGTGCATGTATAGTATTGACAAGGGGTTCCCTGTTCAGTCTGCCATCAACCGTCCGCCCTTGTTTGGGAGTTGAACATCCTAAGCGCCCGTTTCTCGGAGGCACCAATCCGTTCGTCGAAAAATCCCTCGAATACAAGGGGTTGTCGATGTCTCTTCTATTCGCCTGATCTATATCTCCGGACTGAATATGTAGGTACTGTGTGGACTGAATGTTCCTAATTGCTTTGCGGCGAAGGGAAGGGGGGGTGGCTCAAACCTCCCAACCCAGAACATTGGCTCGCCGCACTTCAAACGAACGGACGGAATGGAACCGCAATTAGAGTCGTTTAGCTCATTTCAATAACCTGATCCTCCTCTCAGACTTAGAAGCACTCTTTGCTCGGCTCATACCTCGCATCCGCGCCCACGCATACCTTTTTCATCGCATACCTTCGGGACCCTTGCACGCCGACCCTCGCCACTATTCCCTCCCCCCTTGCTCATATATATCTATCCCGCCAAGCTTCTATAACGCCTTTTTCCCTCCCCTCTCCGCCCCTCCCCAAAGTCCACTCGCTGAGCACCGGCGCCCTTCACTCCCTTCCCCCTCCTCTTGAGGCTGCGCGCCCTTTGGTTTCGACCAAATGTGCATGTGGTGTACAGCCAGTGCGTCTTCCTCTTCCTTCACCTCTCACATATCTTCGTCTCTGACCAGTTCCTTCATCGCAATATGCTCATAATACGACTCCCCCTAATCGCCGCTCGCTGCTGATCGTGCCTCAATGTCTTGGCCCTGCTCTCTGTTCGACGATGCCGCCCGCCATCGCTTCCCTGGCTCATAAAATTTGGGCGCCTCTGCAGCGCGCAATCTCCAGAGACCTGATCTGAATTGGAGGGGCTCCTACGACTTTGAGTCAGATAGAGATGCTTCTGTCTTCGACGCCCCACCCCTAACAGGCATCCAAGACCCCCCGTTATCATTTGTCCACAGTGTCACGGCAACTGGATACGATGGCCACGAGCGCCGGATCACTTTGTGCGAGATCTTCCTTCTTCTCATTAGTCTCTTTTTGGTCTCGCCTCGTTTACTGACCATGTGTGCACATCATCATTATTGGCCACTCCCCTCATCTACTTTTTTGACTTTGCTACGTTGCAATGACGACGCCACTTATGACGTTGCTCCCCGTGATTTACTCACAGTTCCCCAGAACATGAGGATAGTATCGAGGATGTAATAGAATCATTCAAATGTGGGACAAGGTACTGTTGCTTTTCCGCTTCCCTCGATCTGCATCGTCCGAACTGACTCGGCTACGTACGATTGATTGCTGCTCGTTCTTCCCTGACATCTATCTACCACCGCCCACTCACTCATTCTGGTAATCCCTCCGCACAATTTTTTTTCCCTGTGCCGATCACCTGCATCAAAAGTCCTTATGCAGAAATGTCCTTGTCCATTCATCTTTCAACAACACCATCCACTGCCTCGTCAGTAGCAGGGTCGTCCGCTGCTGCCGCTGGCAGTAACAAAGGTACCCGAGGTGGGATAGATCCCCACCACTCATCCCCGTCACATCCCCGTAATCACACATCATCTTCAATGTCATATCTTCCTCCGCCGCCATCACCTGAATTATTAGCTCCTCCGCCTCCGCCAATTACATTGACGACTTCCGCGATGAATGTTTCATTTGTTTATCCCAGGTCAATATCGTCATCATCGTCATCAGGGCCCTCATCGTCTTCCCCGTCGTCCTCATCATCATCTCGACGACGGCCTCCTGCTGAAGCTCGACGCCGATACATGTCAGCCGCATCAGGGGCGCTTGCCAAGCCTGCAGATATATGGAAGGTTTTCAATCCGGCCCTGTGCCGCAACGAGGAGCTCCCTAGACTAATTGTCCTGCGAGATTGCACCACAACCGGCAACTCAGCCACTGCTGCTGAACGTGATACTCTTGGAGTGGTTGACTGGAAGCGAGGAACCTTTGATGTTGGCGCCATCGATTATCGAGGACAGTAAGTAGCATGCCTTTTGAGCGATCATTTGGCGAATCCATCCGCTCATGAACCCTTGATTGCACTTTCTAGCTTTGACTATTCGTACTCGGCTTGGTTCATACGGCCAATGATGAGACGTGGTAGTAATCATATCCCGACTCCTTACACGAGTACATCGCCTGTTTCTCCCGGTCCTGATCCCAGGTCACGATATGGGGATGAACCCCGTCTACCAGCTGGACAGGAGGAAGCCCGACAGCCTGCGCGGTTTCGTCCAACAGGAGTGGGTAGCGCGTCTTCTCCTACAGAACACCATGACCAACATTCATTGTCGCGTCCGCCGCCTCCTTCATCTCTCCACGTTCCTTCTTCACAATCTGTCACCCGTCCTCGTCTTCCCTCTTTACACCAAATGGCAGAAGAAGTCGATGAACTCTCAGACGACGGGACTCCTCGTTCCTCTTTACCCCAACTGCATAACGTCAGTCCGGAAACTCCGTCTGATCGCCGTGCCTCGGCCTCCTCGTCCACGCGATCGAGCGCGAACCTTCCTCTCCACACTATTCGTGGGACCGACCCGATACTTTCCCGGCCGGCGGGAACCCACGCTCCACCACCCCCTGCCCCTCCAACTGCGTCCGCGGGTCCGAACGCGCGCTTATTGCAGAATTTCGGACCACGGCCAATGCATTTCTCTCCAATAGAGCAGCCTCTCAACTTACCTTCTTCCTCTTCTTCATCCACCACCTCCACATCTATTGCTAGCCTGTTACGGCCGCGGACGGCAGCTGCTACAGAGGCCGAGAGACGGTTGAATCAGAACCAGCTCCTTCGGCGATCTACATTGAGCTCCGCAGGGGGGAGCCATACGCCCGGTCATCGCGGTGCAGCTACTGGTACAACTGCCACAGCCGCTCGCTCTTCTCCTGGCGAACCCGATCCCTCTCGCGACCCTGCAGGAAGGCTGAGCGCGCATGAGTACCACAGCCCACGGAGTAACCCGACGAGCATCGCTATCCCACCATACTCTCCGAGCTCGGGGAGCACGAGCGCTAGCTCCAGTGGACGGCCGCAGAGCCCTCCAGGGCGCCCGCAAACGGCAAGCGCCCGCTTGCGAACCCTGAATGTCTCGGCGCTACCGCACCCATACGACTCGGAATCCATGTCTACCATGTCGCTCAGTGGTCCAAGATATATGAGACCCCCACACGATCTCTCTACTTTCTCTCCATCATCGCACTCGTCACGCTCTAAGCGGCCTGGTACATCTGCATCGATGGATACGTCCACGTCTAATTCGACCTTGTCGCCTGAGCACTCGCCGTCTCCCCCTCATCAAAATGAGCACGCAAGGAGTCCGCCTACTCTCATTGGATCGAGTCCCACTTCCACTCCTCACCCTCATCCTGCGCCATCGCCATTGTCATCATCATCACCTCACCCCTCATTGACAACAGGTCAGAAACGCCCGCATTCAGCCATCTCCCCTGTCCCGTTCCTTCCACCTGCCAGGCGACGCTCAAGCCACGAGCTGCATCAGGGCGAATCACCACATCTAAGCCCAATAACGCCTCTGAGTCCACATTCACATCAGCATTCGCGTGCCTCGAGTTTAGATCATTCTACTCATGGCCCTCCGTCAGCATATCACTATCGAAGCTCGCACAGATCTCGTGGAGACGACATGGATACGGAGGAGGACTACGATGATGCTGCTCGACGATCTGTCCCGCCGCCTAATCGAGCTGGAAGGCATGGGCCTGGCCATGGCCATGGACATAGGCAGAGTGCATCCCCGCCCAGAGGGACGTTACGGCCGGTCGTTATCAAGGAGGAGCCAGATTATTGAGTTCTGCGGCGCCCACCGTCTTGTTCCGTCTTGCCTTGGGCGTGGAGGGTTGGAGAATGCTATTAGTAATTATTTCGCATATACCTTTGCATTCTTTGTTGTAGTTCTATCATCCATACATACGTACCTCAGCATCATTCTAGTCTTAATTTGAGTTTGCTTCAATAAATGGTGTCTTTTCAGCATGGTCATACAACAAGGGACTATCTATCTTTGGGCTCTATCTATAGACCCTTATCGAGCTCTCATTTGACGTCCAGAAGCGCTATTTAATCCGAGTTGAATGCTGGAAGATTGCTCTGGCTAACATTGTTTGCGACGAGGAGAGTTTTTCGGTGTTTGGTCGTGCTTGCGCTCTGGTTCGCCCACTCCATATAGCTTGTCCAATCTATCCAGTCCTCGGCGGTGGAAGCTGCAGCGACCATGCATCTGTATCACTTATCACTACAACCCCCCACCGCGATCAACGCGAGTATTGTGGGCAACTTCTCAGGTGGAAGGCGCCAGGAAATTCTCGTGTCGCATGGGACGCGCCTGCGTCTCCTCCGCCTCGATGCTGATTCGGGAGAGCTATCAACAGTGCTCGAGCAGGACACGTTCGGAAGCGTACGTTCTATGGCTGCTTTCCGTTTGACGGGTGGTACTAAAGGTTTGTCAAAATACGTTGCCTCTATGCCATGGTCACCTATCTTGTTCTGACTCTTGTCGGCTGTGGAATAGACTACGCAATCCTAGGCTCAGACGCTGGGCGAATCGTGATCATCGAATATGACGAAAAGAACAATGCGTTCAACAAGTTGCACCAAGAGACCTTTGGCAAGTCTGGTGCACGCAGGATTGTTCCTGGCCAGTATCTCGCTGTTGATAACAAGGGTCGTGCCGTCATGATCTCTGCTATGGAGAAATCCAAACTTGTCTATATCCTCAATCGAGATGCAGCCGCTGCTTTGACAATCTCGTCGCCTCTGGAAGCCCATAAAAACCATGCGATCATCCACCATATCACTGCTCTCGACGTCGGGTTCGAAAACCCCCTCTTTGCTGCTCTTGAGGTGGACTACACAGAAAGCGATCGCGATCCTACGGGAGAGGCGTTCTATGCTGCTGAAAAAGTGCGTCTGTTCCGTTACCCACTTTTGGACCAGTCTCCTTGTTCATCCACTTTGTATTTAGATGCTCACATACTACGAACTTGACCTGGGCCTTAACCACGTCGTTCGGAAATGGAGTGAACCAGTCGATCCTCGAGCCAACTTACTCGTCCCTGTTCCTGGTGGCCAGTCCGCGACGACGAACGCGTTCGATGGACCTTCTGGGGTGCTCGTATGCTGCGAAGACCATATCATGTACCGACATATGGAGCGCCCAACACACCGAGTACCTATCCCTCGACGAAACGACCCTCTGCGAGATCCCAGTCGAGGGTTGATCATCACCTCTAGTGCTATGCACAAGATCAAGGTATGATTTAACCAAGAATTACCTCTATGGAGTCACTTATATACTTACTATCCTTATCTGAATCATAGGGAGGGTCATTCTTCTTCATCCTGCAATCAGAAGATGGAGACTTGTATAAAGTCACGCTCGAGCATGAGGGAGAGGATGTCACTGAATTGAGGATATCATACTTTGACACCGTCCCCGTCGCCTCCAGTTTGAGCATCCTGAAAACCGGTTACCTGTTTATATCGTCAGAATTTGGGAACCAGTAAGTTAATCTTACATTTGTTGTGTGCCGGAACTGATAATAATTCTACCTCAGCCATGTCTATAAATTTAATAACCTCGATGAACGAGAACCAGTCATATCCTCCACGGACTATCCCAGCAACGGCATGGCCCAACCATCCTCCCCTTTGCCCCCCTCATTTTTCACTCCACGGCCGCCCCTGGCTCAGTTAACAGAGCAAGGTGTTGATCGTCCAGACCTAAAAATCCTCCTGGTCAACGAACTATCTTCGCTGGCACCCGTCATCGACTCCCATGTAGCAAACTTGAAGGAATCTGACGGAGAAGCTCCCCAGATATTCACAATCTCAGGGCGTGGCGCACGAAGCAGTTTCCGAATGCTACGACACGGTATTGAAGCGCCGGAACTGATGAGCTCCGAACTTCCGGGTACCCCGAACGCCGTTTGGACCGCCAAGCTCAGAGATTCGGACGAGTTTGATGCATACATTGTGCTAAGCTTTATCAACGGCACACTGGTCCTTTCGATCGGGCAGGAAATTGAGGAGGTGACCGATTCGGGTTTCCTCTCAAGCACACCGACCCTTGCAGTACAACAGATCGGGTATGATGGTCTCGTGCAGGTGCACCCACATGGGATTCGGCATGTTCTTGGGGATAGGAGAGTAAATGAGTGGAGAGTGCCGCCTGGGACGACGATTCTGGCTGCTACGACAAATAAGCGCCAGATTGTCGCTGCTTTGAGCTCAACGGAGCTTGTGTACTTTGAATTAGATCTGGAGGGTCAGCTGAATGAGTATCAGGACCGCAAGCCGCTTGGGAGTAGGGTGATGGCGCTCAGCGTGGGGGAGGTCCCAGAGGGAAGGCAAAGGACTCCGTATCTGGTAATTACTACGATTCCGTGACTCCCTTTCACATTCTATGGCCCTAACCGCATTCTACAGGCTGTGGGGTGCGAAGACCAGACTGTCCGTATCATTTCCCTCGACCCGGACAGCACGCTTGAAGTCATCAGTTTACAGGTATGATGCTCCTCCTTGTCATCAGTTCCTCCACTAATGGCCCACTTCTAGGCACTGACTGCAATACCACAATCGATCTTGATTGCGGAGATGAAAGATGCGAGTCTTCATAAAAGCTCAACCACGATGTTTGTCAATATTGGCCTGTCCAATGGTGTTCTGCTACGTACTATCTTGGATCCCGTGCAAGGGACACTTACGGACACCCGTTCCCGGTGAGCGCGATAAGGTCATGGGATGGTTTGCAATTATCTGACGGCTTCTCTTTGCAGATTCCTCGGCACGCGCCCTGTACGACTCGTTCGGCTCTCCTTGTCCGGCACTCCCGCTGTCCTGGCCCTTTCGAGCAAGGCCTGGCTCAACTACACTTATCAAGAGCTACTCCGATTTGCCCCACTAATTACAGATTACATCGAACACGCGTGGTCGTTCTCGGCTGCAGTTTGTCCGGATGGGATCATTACTATTAACAACAATGTCCTTCGGTGAGTTTCGTCCGTCATTGGAAAATGACTGTGCAACTGGTCTCACTCATTCGGCCGTAATTACGTGCGTGTAGAATCATCACGACAGCCGATCTTGGGCAGAAGCTGGAGCAGCGATCGCTGCCCCTCACGTACACTCCCCGACAGCTCCTTGCCCACCCATCTGAGAAGCTATTTTACGTTGTAGAGTCAGAACATCGGGTTCTTGGGAAAGATGCTGCAGAAGCTAAGCTTGGAGGTCCATCAAAGGTACGTTTTCCGTCCAATCCTTGTTTGTTCGAGTTGAGAGAATAACATTTGAACAGTTGCAGGAGTTCAATGATGAACGACCACCGGAGGAATTTGGGTACTCCAAGGCGGAGGCTGGGCAATGGGCTTCTTGCTTGCGAATCATTGACCCCATGGAGGTACAGCGCATGGTTTTCATTCCTCCCCTGATGTGAATTAACCTCCTAATTGCTGCAGTGGAGCTCACTACCGCCGATTCACTTTACCAACAACGAGGCTGCGTTTTGTGCCACAGTTGTGCCCTTCTCTGAACGCCCCGACCAGCTGCATCTAGTTGTGGGGTTGGCGCGCGATACTCGTCTGGCGCCTCGCAGCTGCACAACTGGACTCCTTCGGACGTATCTGATCAAGGACGAGGGGCGCGTTTTAGAGCACCTACATGAAGTGAGTTCTCTCATGGTTTGAATTCCCCAACGCCGCTGACTCAATTCCATTCACCAGACTGAGATCGATGATGTTCCTCTGGCCCTGATGCCTTTCCGCGGTCGGCTATTGGCAGGCGTTGGGACGGCACTTCGTATCTATGATATCGGCAAGAAGAAGCTACTCCGGAAATGTGAAAACAAAGTACGTTCTTTTCGCATTTATTCCAATTGCTACGTTCTCATTGAGTCTGTTCCTTGCAGACCTTCACTTCTCCTGTCGTTAAGTTGCGAACACAAGGCTCCCGTATCATCGTGGGGACAGCCCAAGATTCGGTATTCTTCGTCGTCTATAAGGCGGCGGAGAACCGGCTGCTTGTCTTTGCAGACGACACGGCACCTCGGTGGGTTACCTCAATGTGCATGGTCGATTACGAGACTGTTGCTGCTGGTGACAAGTTTGGAAATGTTTTCCTCAATCGCTTGCCGCCTTCCGTGACCCCCTCCGTCGACGACGATCCGACAGGAAGTGGGATTATGCACGAGAAGGCTATCCTGAATGGTGCTCCGAATAAGTCCCAACTTATGGCTCATTTCCACGTGGGCGACATCGTGACCTCCATTCATCGCGTGTCTCTCGTCCCCGGAGCCCGGGAAGTCCTCCTTTTCACGGGTCTCCACGGTACCATTGGAATGCTCGTGCCTTTTGTCTCGAAAGAAGACATCGATTTCATGAACGCCCTGGAACAACACCTTCGCACGGAAGGCCCAGGTGGCATGGGCGCGGGAGGGCAGAGCCTAGTCGGCCGTGACCAGATGGCCTATCGAGGCTACTATGTGCCTGTCAAGGCGGTTGTCGATGGTGACTTGTGCGAGCGCTTCGCTCGTTTACCTGCAACGAGGCAAAGTGCTATTGCAGGGGAGCTGGATCGCACAGTTGGCGAAGTGCTCAAGAAATTGGACAACCTGCGTGTTACGGCATCGGGAATGTGATAGCTTTCACTAATTAATGTACCATCACTTCCTTGAGCTCTTAGTTTGCGCCTTCTATGAGTATAATCTGTCGTCATGTGTCTGATTTTTGTGTAAAAGTATATTTGCATTGTGCTATCCATGACGCGGGACACCTACATGGATAAATAGTGCAGTGTAGCACTGAACTGATGGGCTCGGCGAGCCAAAGTGCAAGATGAAAACACCGTGGGTGATGGGCAATGCAAATGGTATTAAAGGGTGGCTGAGAGGTACGCAAAGGGGATAGAGGCAACGATGCAATGCTAGTATACATTTTTTTCGCGTTAGTTTGTTGACTTTGATGGAGAATCTTGTGCAAAATGGACGTGATAACGATGCAAGAGGAGTAATTGGAGGGATCGTAATGCAGGGGTGAAGTATTTGGGTTTAGGGTATTTGAGGGATGCATGAGGATACTAGGAACTTCCCCGTCAATAACAAAACGAAAAGAAACGGTGGCCACTAGAACAGGTGGGACAGACTTACCTCAAATAACTTAGACAAAACAGGAATAGTTGGCTTTAGGAAGGGCAGTTACGCATAGAGGCTCATCCTACGCCTAGCGGGGTTAGGCGAATCTGCCCAGTGAGAGGGAATGGTTGCAGGTTCCGCGGGGGTGGTATCAGCTAACCGAGCTTCCACATCGAGGTCAATCTCCCCTTCAGCATCGGCATAATCTCCGGCACCAGAGATGAACTGGAGGGCTGCTGGTCGGATGGTCGTCATCACCTCCTCTGGCGTGTACTCATAAATAAGTCCCTCGGCTTCATCGGACTCTGGGCCAGCAGAGTTCATGAGGCTCAACGTAGACCCACCCTCAGGCTCTGGGCTATCAGACTCGCGTCGATATGAGAGCTTGAGCGGTTCATTTGGGGATTGCGGTACGTGCCATACTGGCTTGGGTGGGTAAGGCCTGTCCCTCGGATGTGACAGAGAAATAGAGGCAGAACGTCGATGCTGGCTACGACGAGTCACCACATCGCCATCAGGGTTATCTGCTAGTCCGGCGATCACACCACCTTCATCGCGGGTCGGGGAGAATAAGGAGGGGAGATAGCGAGGGTGTTTTGATCCACCGCGATCATCCATAGGGTCAGGGGAGGAGGAACGAGAACGAGCCGAGGGAGGTCGAGGAGGTGGGAGGTCAGGGGGAATGATTTGACGGGTATTGGGAAAGGCGTAGCTCTGCATGGAGTCACTATCATTCACATCGGCCACATTCAGATCCCTCTCCGCATCGTCCGAGCTGTCTGACATTCTCTCCAGCCCCTCCATTGCAAGGTCTACATCAAATCTCTCGAGCCCCAGGCCAGATTCAGCAGTGTTGAGTCGCTGAGCGTTGGCTCTGTCGCGATCCATACGCTCAAGCTCCTCAAGGTCGCAATCAAGGTCATCCGAGCTCGCAAAAGTCTCGCGGTTGTCCCCTTCCGCTTCATTGTCATCTTCATCGTCGTCAAAAAAGATATCTTGATATGAACGAAGAAGGCATGACGAGAAAGAGGGTGAGGCAATCGACGGCATGGATGAGGTCGGAATAGGAATTTCGTCAACGGGTGATGGAGAACGAGCACGTGGATCTATTGCCATGGCCTCCTCAATGACCACATCCACCTCCCATTGTCCACTGCCGAGCTTATGTGGAGGAATGGATACTTCTTGAGGGCCCAAAGACGTTTCGACGCGCGGAATGGGATATTTCCAAGGGCGAGGGGTTTTTAAATGGGCTGGGCGATTTTCGGCAAGGACAGCAGGTGGGACAAACGACTTCAAGCCATTGTTGGCATCTTCGTCGCTCCACCATTGGTGCAATGGCGACTCGTTGTCGTTTTGAGGGACCCATTGAAGATCTGGAACCCTCGCCCAATACTCAAGGTTGTCAGGCTTCCATATGAGAACTTGATTGGCTGGATTGTCGAAGCCCCCAAAGTCGAGCGATGAAATGCTTGATGACCACACATTGCCGCTGGGCAACACAATACACTCCAGTTGCGGGTGAAGTGACAAACGATCAAGGAAGCAATGCTCTTTGCCGAAAACTTCAGTGGAATGACGCCATAAAAGGGTTGAGCCACATGGTCTTGCAGCTGCATTGGCAGGTACGATGAATGATAGCGTGCTCAGCTCGCCGTGACGAAGCAGCAAGGGAGGAAGATCTTTTAGGAAATTCTGATTCGGGGAGGAAGAAAGTTGTTAGTGTTTTTGGATGAAACTATTCTCGGAATGTACATCTTGAAGGGTCTATACTACAAAAAACGCGGACTCTTACAGATTCATAAGGGTCGTCAATGAAGGGGCCCATGATTGTCAAATTCTTGAATGAGATACCCTTTGATTTCGCTTCGGGCTCCAAATAAGTGATTTCTTGAATAACACCAAAGTCGACGAGTGGAACTGTGATGACGACTGAATTAAACGTTGGGGTATCTGCACTCGAGATCTGAGCGATCAGGTGGCGTAAAAGCCCTCGGGGGACAGGAGCGGTGATTTTAAGACTCTTGACGTTGTGCAGGATTGAAAGTAGGAGCTTAATGTGAGTGGCAGCATCAAAACCATCCCAGCTGAAGCTGAGATCGCCTGAGCCAATTTCGATGGTCGAAACACTGCAAAACACATTCGAAAGGCCCTCCAGAAACGCCACAAATGAGTTTGGAGGTAGATGAGCGAAAACTATGCGAGTCAATTTTGTGGCACGCGCGAATGCGTCGACCACCTTCTGGTGCAGCCATGAACGCAACTCGGGATCTTCGATTATTTCATCGCATTTCCAATCGAATACAAGGCATTTCAGTATTTCAGCCACTTTTGGCCGGATACAGAGGGTGTCGCATAGGTTGGCAAGGACGGATGCCGAAGGGACCACAAACGTCTCGTAACGCTTGGCGTCAACAGACCGCAGCACTTTGCGTGACGTCAAGGCAAGCGCAGAGGTCACCTCGATGTCAGCGCAGGCTACAATCATCGAGCAGACCTCTAGAGGCAGCGAGTACCTCCCTGAGCTTGACCCCATTTCGTGGCGCTGTCACAAACCAACACAACAGAGCGATTGTCACAGTGGGTTTGTCACGTCACACGAAGTGTGGGTGCCATATCGTAGTATCCGTACATATGCCTATTTTTTTTTGGCACTGGTATCCTACCTTCCCTATACTGAGACATCAGTCCACCTGCCACTTTTCACTCCTTATAATTCGATTCATTGCATGCATCCTGTCATACAACAGGAATGTGGTGAGAAAGCTTTGCTCTAGGGCCAATAGTTGGCACTGCTGGAACGCTATTAAGGATTGAATTTTGAAGAAGCAATGGGATCTGACAGATACAGCGTGAAAAGGATGCACATCAATTATACACGGAAGCAAAAGATGTGGTTTGGGATTTCCGACTCAAGGCATCAAGGCTCATCATAGGGACCTATTGAACGCGTGGCATTTAGCTAGAAATCAAAAGGCCAACAAGCACAACTCACATTGGACCGGGGCCATTACTATTTCCGATAACTCCATTAACACCCGGCGTCCCATTACTTCCAGAGCCAGCTCCCGGTCCTGACCCTGCACCGCCTTTCGCGACTAAGAGGCCTGCGGACTCTAGGTACTCCCATATCCTCGACGTCTTATTCACATCAATCTTCACCAGATCCCGTGCATCTCTCTTCTTGAGATTGCCACCGCGCCGTGCATATTCTGCGACCAGAGTCTCTTTGACGACAAGATATGGTTTGGGGAGGATACGCAGTTGAGAGCAGAGCTCTTGTTCACGGGCCGTGAGGAGGTGGAGTGAGTCGGCATTGGCGAGATTGAGTGGGGCAGCTAGGGTTCAAGGATCAGAAAATTGAATCAACAGCGATGGAAGGCGATGTGAGAAGAGGAGTAGAGTCAGAAAGAGCAAAACTAGGTAGAGAACAGGCATTTTACCTGGCCGCCTTGTTTGAGAGAATTTGGGTTTTGTTTCCTCTACAGCAGGCACCGGCATATCAGGGGGGAACAATCCATCCATGTCGTAGCCAGGAGGAACAGAGGATCTCCCATTCTGTTGTCGCAAAGATGCATATGCTGCACTTGGTTTGAGGTACTGTTTCACAAGACATTGCGGTCAGCCGATGTCATTGAATGACTCACGCAGAGGGATCGATGGTCAAAACGTACTCTATTAGGACTCTCCTTTGTCCACTTCTCCGCGTCAGCTAAGGATGTGATACCGTTCCGCCGATAGTCTTGGAGTTCTCGTATTCGGAACCGTAAGGCATTTTCCTCTACATGGAGAGGCGAAGGCGCCCGATCAGAAGGAAGTATCGCGAATATGGATAGCAAGGTATAAGCTCACGCATGATGCCGTTGATAAAGCGCTCAAAATCCTCCGCAGTTTGCAATTTGGCGAATGGTTTGTGCTTGGCAATGATGTCTTTGTCCTCCTTTGATCGTTTCTTTTCTTTCTCGTGTGACGTGTGCTATATGGATCAATCAGGGACCTCCGAAGACTATAGGCGGAGAGAAGCTAGTGTTCACCTTCTTGTGCTCTAGCATCCCACGATCGAACACAAACGTCTTCGCCTCGTGTCTGCGGTCCAGTTTCTCATAGTAGATATCAAGAAGCGCAATTTTGAGTGCAGTTGATTCTTCGGTCTCGATAGGATCAGGCAACGTTCCTTCCAGAGTCGTGTCGTTTGAGTCCGCATCTTCTCCACTGCCATTGGCACCAGACCCGCCTGCTTCGCCATCCTTCTTCTCCTCATCCGCCCCTCCCGCCCCAGAAGATTCTGCAGGGATAGGTGGCGGACCTGGCTCAGGCTGGTCCGCACCCCCGTAGTCCATGACTAATCCAAATTCAAGGTCCTTCACCATCTCCTCGGCATCATTTTCCACCTCGATATCGAAGTCTAGACGTCCTGGCATGAAACCACCAATCTCGTGGTTTGTCGGGGCAGACGTAAGGACGACAGCAGGGTTGGAGACGGCATTGGCAAGCTCAAGGGCGGCTTGGCGCATCCCTGCGATGCGAGTGCGACGTCTCGCGAAAAGAGCATCCGAGGAAGTTGCAAAGTTCTTATTCATGATCTGCACAGTTTAGAGGTAGAGATAGGTGATAATTAGTGAGTCAGGCACAGTTAATGTAGATCCACGTACAGGTAATGGCCAGTTGGGGCTGTTGACATATGTTTCATAATAGTGCCTTTCAGCTTCGTCTGGTGTCCGAGTTCCTAGATGTTCAGCTGATGCCGTCCAGTTGCCGAGGCCGTTCGCAACCAGTCCATCGATAAGCAATAGCTCCCTGTATGACGGGAGGGTCTGTGGATAATAGCTCCTAGCACAGTCAGAGGACATGCTCACTCATCGGCACCCCAGTCTTCTGAAAATATCGGCTGGGAGTATTGTTCCTAACGAGGACGAAATTGGATATAAACGAGGAGATGGGCACCATATGATTAATGGTGAAATGCTTACTACTACACGGTACTCATGCCAAGCTTTGTGATCGCCAACCTCTTTGCCTTGACAGAAGCATGACACACAGAGATCAATTTCCTCACAACCCGGGGCAGCGCACTTTATTCGGATTGTATGAGTAATATCTTGGTCGCATGTATCGCATTCGTACGATATCCCAGGTTCGGTTACAGGGATAGTTGGGACTAGGTGAAGCATGGGCCGATCAGCAACAATTTCCTAGTTCCTTCAGGCGAGCTTTCAGTCACCCTGGGTAGCAGATTCAACCGTCTTTCTATGGGTGACAGTCATGAGGGATTAATCTATGAGTTGAGGATGTGCCACTCCAGAGGCCAATCGAACAGCACGTTCGAGAATGGAAGCCGTTGTGCTTGGATAAGTCAGTCACATCACGTGACAGCGTTCAACTTGCAACTTACGCGTCGCGTTCAACGATGGTGAGCCCGTCGCAGACGATGTCTAAATGATTAATTCAAATTACTCATTAAGATGTGTCGAAACTAGTTCAGAAATACCTACGATTCCGATAATACTGTCTTCTCACCACAAGGTCGCCTGCACCAGGTCGAATATGCCCTCGAGGCCGTGAAGCAGGGCTCAGCAGCCGTAGGACTCAAGTCCAATACCCACTCCATACTCCTCACTCTGAAGGTGAGTAGCGATCTTGGCCTTGTTTGAATTCTCTGAGGTCTGATCCACTACAACGCGCGTCCAATCCCATTGCATTCTATGCAATTCCCAGCGCTCAACAGGCGAGCTAGCATCTTACCAACAGAAGATGTTCAGGATCGATGACCACGTTGGCATTGCTATTGCGGGGCTAACATCGGACGCCCGTACTCTAAGGTGTGCGCTCACTCCTGAACCTTCCTTATGTGAATATTCCGAAGCCCTTACTCACTACCACTTTGTGAATAAATTATAGCAACTTTATGCGACAACAAGCAATGGGGTCAAGAATGCTGTTCGGTCGCCCGATTCCTGTTGGTCAACTTGTCGGCGCGGTCGCAGATAGTATGTGTCGCATATGATGCATTGGTGTCAACAATTCTGATTAGGCTTCTCTCCATCCACAGAGGCTCAAGTAAACACGCAAGAATATGGTCGACGGCCGTATGGTGTAGGCTTCCTCGTCATCGGAGAAGACCAAACTGGGCCTCACCTTTACGAATTCTCCCCCTCTGGCAACTCTTACGAGTACTACGCGATGTCGATCGGCGCGCGAAGCCAGAGCGCCAAGACCTACCTCGAGAAGCACTATGAAGCCTTTGCAGAAGGTAACTTCCGACCAGTTCCCTCCAACCTCATGCCGCTTACTCTGTACATGATATCAATAGCTTCCCTAGAATCCCTTATCGTCCATGGCTTACATGCGCTGCGCGAAACACTCCAACAAGACAAGGAGCTCACCATCCACAACACCTCTGTAGGTATCGTTGGGCCGCCAGCAACGACTGAGACTACTTCCGGCAAAAAATTCCGCATCCTAGAAGGCGAGGCGATAGATGTGTACTTGAAGAGGCTGCCACCGAAGGAGGTGGGAGCGGCTCCTGCCGAGCCAGAAGATGCTGGCGACGATGTCGAGATGGACGCATGAGTTTGGGAGAGCAATGAGACTTCCAGTGGCGAATGGATCGATGGTGGTACAAACATCATGCATTCTAGGTCCAATTCGATTCATTAGGTGATGTGGGGTTGTAATAATAATGCAACAATATACAATTCTTCCTCGAGATCAGAACTCAGGCCAGACCGGAAGATTATCTATTATTAACGGAGTGAGGTGAAGGATTGTGCACTCTGGGTTCTCTCACTTGTCCGTTTGCCAACGGTCGCCGCTCTCCACAGTCTCGCGGCCCTCCCTGGCGCTCTCAGGCTCGCCATGAGCGCGACCATGGTGGTGAGTAAGAGAACGCTGCCTCCTTGGTGCGCAGCCGCTAGTGGGACGGGCACAAGGTAAAGGAGCGTGGAGATACCAAGAGCCACCTGAATGTTTGCCATGAGGAAGGCCGACATTGCGAGATGTCGGGTGAGGGGGGGCAGCGTGGCACGCAAAGTGGGATGAAGTAGCGTGGAAAGGTAAAGGAGGGTGGTTGCGGTGTACGTGGTAGTGCCCTGTTCAATTGCGGTCACGAAGACGCCAATAGTTAGCAATTAGTAGTGGGGAAGGGGATGAAGTAGGCCCACCATCAAACGATGGTCAAACTGCACCGTCGTTGGGTTCTCGAAAATATTTCTCCACCACAGATCGGACTGGTCTGATGCCCGAGAGTAGAATGGTGATAGCAATTCTGAAATGGGTGGGATGATATGTTCACCCATCATGGGGAACTCGTTGTAGATGAGTCCGGCATCAAGCCCTGCTACGAATGCACCTAAAACGCAAAAAATATCAGCACCAAATACTTGTAACTTGGTAGGTGCAGTTGTCTGAAAAATGCCCACCTGAAAAGGCTGTCAGGAATACTAGGCACGATAGCGCCATCGCTGCGCCCTTGAACCGCCTCACAGCCGGATTTTCGAGTATCTTTTTCCAAGGCTCAGCCCCAGTAAGCTTACTCCATGATCCTTGAGTCTTCCACCTCCAATCGTTCCTCGTCGAGAAGGCAGCGCTGAGCATCCCAACATACAGAGCAAGGGCCATGCTCAAATGTGCGGCAAGCCTATACTGCGACACACGCGCGACCTCCTTATTGGTAATAATCTCATCACGGAGGCCAGATTTTACCATATACCAGCCAAGTGCACCTTGACCACCAATGAGGAGGGCGAGGAATGAGTAGAAGGGGAGTGAGCCTGGTGTTAGACGATTGCGCCGAAGGGCGAAGTAGGTGAGCGGGACAACAAATCCGAGACCAATGACCCGCCCGAGAAGCCGATGAAGGTATTCCCAGAAGAATATGCGCTTGAACTCCTCAAGGGTGATGCTATGGTTCATGCTATGGATGGGCGAATCATGAAAGATCCATTAGCAACACGACAGATGGCTGAACTAACTGGCGCCATTGAAGAAAAGGTAACTCACGTCTTGAATTCCGGCGAGGTCTTGTATTTGTCAAACTCTGCCTCCCATTCTGCTTGAGAGAGTGGAGGGAGCGTGCCAGTGATAGGTCGCCACTCCACAATGGAAAGTCCAGACTCAGTCAGCCGAGTTACACCGCCGACAACAACAATTGCGAAGACCAGACCCGCAGACAAGAATAACCATCTGGTGACCGCAGGCCCAGACACAGGTGGTAGGTCTGAGGCACTGTCGGAAGTTGTGTGCGTTGATGCGGGTGAATTCGGGAGGGACTGAGCAGCACTGGCAAGGGCAGCGGGGTTGGTTGCAGAGGTGAAAAAGTTCGATGTATGCCGTAGTGGAGTGACCAGAGTGCTAGCTGTTCGCCAGATGTTTTGTTGAGCGCGCTGGGTCCTCCAAAGGCTCGGCAGAATGGGTGTGGAAGGGAAGTGGGTGCTTGTTTGTCGCGGAATGGACAGGAAACGGACATTCCGAGTTGGTAAGCCCTTTAGACATGTTTTCAGGCTTGCTACACGAACTCCTCTTGGCAGAAGAGATGCCATGGAGGAAATGGCCAAATGTCCACGAAATGATCGTGTCGGCACAAATAAACCACGCAATCCGTGAGAGTTGATTTCCCCAGTACACGAGCTGTGAACATGGCGTCTGGATTTTTCTTTCCGAACAATTACACTTCTATGCTCGAGTAATTCAAACAGATCTAAGGATATTGTTTCGAAAGCAGACCATCTGCATCTTTGGATGATTAAGTTCTCTTCTTCACTCATGCAGAGAACTCAGTATGGATATACGGAATTGTGGAAACATACTGAGGCAAGTGACTACATTCGACTCAGAAACGGTTTGCCGTCCAAAACCTTCTTAAGAGCAGCCACCTCCGGCCCTGTCGTCGTGAAAATCCTAGTCTCAGCAGGCCCGAACTCTCCGAAGCCAAGAGCAAATGGGCCTTCTCTCTCCCAAACCTTATCATCTAGTTCCAGCTTCTGCTGCTCATTAAGATCCGTTCTTTCCGCCCACGACCATATACCACATGATGAGTGTATCTCTATCACGGATGCATCTCCTCCCGCTTGCGAGAGGATCGATGCCACCCCATCCAGAAATGATGGAGTCGCCTCGGACGAGAGCCCTGATCCGGGGAGGATAGACAGACGTGCTTCTCGAGTTGCTGATGCCTCGTGTGCTCGTTTGATGAGTCGAGCTATGATTGGCAGGGCGGCCGGTGCCTTGATGGCACCTCCGCTAAAACGATGGATGGTCCGTTGAGTTCAGTTGAGCCAATTAGCTTGGCTATGCACACGTATGCAATGGCTTGCCTTGTAAGGATTCTTGTGATGCCGGGAACTCGAGCAATATCATCAAAAGCTAATCTCAACAATATTCATGGGTTCAGTATTCAGAGCAATTTAAACGAATCGGAGGCTCGTACCTTCGTCAAGATCCCTTGTCACGTCAAAGGCACGATGGAAAGTCACTAAAAATTTCGCCAGACAAATACTTATTCTCCAGAAATATTTCGAAAGAGCGAGCCACATTACGTGCCTTGCAAGGGTGCAGCGGCCTCCGCTAGTCTATGAGCACGGATGAGCACGATCGAGCTACATGGTATATCGTCTCCGCCGGCGCTCTTGGGCGCTCCGGCATCAAACAGAGTGTTTACGGCACTTACTCCTTCGCTTGGTGGACATTCACTCTCCCTTCATTCGTCAGCACTCCGAAAACCACGCCCGCGACGCCCACGCCCATGGACTTGAAAACTCCGATATCCTCCTTCATTGTGGCTATTTCGTCCGCTGTGTAGACGAAATGACCTAGGCGAGGTCGAACCATAACCTAAAGTGGGTTGGAGTCGGTGTCAATTCACATCTCCAAAGAGGTGCATGGCCCGGAAACAGGAGGAGATGAGTTTAAATGAGCGAGAGAATCGCTATCAGTCAAAAGGAAAAAGAAGGATAGAGGGGCACATTAGATGCGCGTGGCGATGGCAGCTGTTGCTTGTCAGTATTGACATATTGACAGGCCATGACGGTCACAGGCGGTTCATTCCTTGAACCCCCTCCGAAAGCAACTTTTGCAGGGTCCAAAATCTGCCCCAGTCGCACGAGGGGGCCCCAGTGCCACAGAGCGCGGTATTGGCCAAGCACGAATGGGCGACATTATGGTAGGCCGAGCCAGCAAACGAGGTAACGCTCCTGAGTGCGCACAACTGGAACCCACTTGAACAATCATGAGTTACAAAGAGAGCTTACATGCATTACAGCATTAGGAAACTCCCGTTGAATGAGCTTTACTAGCCCAACAGAAGGTGTTCCTCCGCCAGCGATCCCTACTGTGCTGCAGACCTAGACCAGCACATAAACACATCAGATTCGTCGAATGGCCAGATCAAGGACGCAGATTAGCGTGCGGGGGCATAGCACAAGCGAAGCGGCGCATGAGCCACAAAGCGTAAAGTAATATCGGAGTCAGCGGAGGGAGGCGGCGAGACTGCTTGGAGGAGGATGATGGGATAATCACTTCGAGTCTATCGGCCCCGTTATGCAACGCACTATCGGTAGTTTCCGTGTGCGATTAATTGGGACGATTTGATCGGTCGAGAGAATTCGTAACATGGTCGCATACAGTAATCAGATAGGACAGGAGAAACGGGGACCGCCAGTCAGTCCTTACAGATCGGAGTTCGAGTCGGACACTCGATGCTAAGAAACACTGAATTCAGCGCGAACTCACTTCCTTGCGGATTCGAGCGAATCGATGCAGACTTCTAACGCGATCGGTGGATGGCTGGTAGTAGGCGGCGACATTTTGAGAGTGAGAATTGAACAGTGTTCAGAAACTGGAAGCCACTGCTTCACCGTCAAGCGTCAACACCATGCTACTGGGCGCAGAGAGAGGCGTGTCCCTAGGGATCCCTGGAACCGCCACAGCATTCAAAGGAGCTATCTATTGTTTACGATCAGATTATACCTTGCAGTATTATTGGCCCCAGGTGTTGTAGTGTGACATGAGCAACCTAGCCCTGGCTCATCCTTCGTGGAGAAGGCTCGGAAACATAGGAGATTTTATATTCTGTAGGTTTCCAAAATAGAAGAAGATATAAAACAGCAAACCGCTAGAGTGTAGCGTTTATATCCAAAGTGAGGTGTCGACAAACGGGAGTTTGGTCTCAGAGCCACGGTGCTGGTGTGACAGTGAAGACCAGGGAGACCCAGGGAGAAAGCTAGATGTATAGTAAACCAGCGAAAGGCCGAAGGATGAAGCAACTCCTCCGTACGTCGATGGCGGGGACATCAAACAGGGAAGGAGAGGATGAGATAGACCGACGTGAACCGCTAGAAAAGGTGCTCATTCGCGCTCTTATTCTAATAGAGAGAGATTACTGAAGAATTAATGATGAATTATGCTGCTGTCCCTTGACGCACTTCGGTGAACCATGACTTGGGAGAGACGAACTCGGGAAATGGCATTAGAAGCCGCTATTGCCCTAGCCTCAAGCTATCATTATAATATCCCCAAAGAACACGATGACCTAGGGGTCAAGTTCCATAGCTGTATCGGCATCCCCTTCAGGAGCTATCACAGTTGCAGCCAATACCTCGTTGGTACTAGCGGTCATGATCTCAGGTTCATCGTCAGAGTCACTTGGCGCTGGCGGCGGAACTATTGGGGGAGGTTTAAAGAGCACAAGCGCAAGCCCGGAAGACTCGGCAGATTTTGGGATATCTGTGCTTCGATTAACGTCCCTCAATTTCTTGAGGAGTGTGGGGGAGATCGAGAAGTCTTTGGCTTCAGTTTCGCCGCCACCACCTAATTCATCTACGTCGTTTGAGTCCTCGCTGCCTGATTCCGAAGAAGAGTCAAGATCGAGTACAACGATACCTATGTGCGAGATAGACATGAAACCCTGAACAATTGCCTCACGATGTCGACATCAAGCAGTGACTCACGATCTTTCTCCGGCTCATACCACGACGGCGTCTTCATTTGAACTTCGGGAAGAGACTGCTCGACTGCTTGCATGGGAGGTTCTAGAGGAGATACTGGCGAAGGCAGTGATGCTGCAGAGACCTCTACAATCGCTGTGCCGCCCGACGAGACTGGGGAGGTGGGAATAGGGCTGGGCGACAAGCTCAGGGCAGCCATCTGTGTTTCAATCGGCCGACGGCGTTTTGGCGCCTTGTTTTCGACCAGTAGTTGCCCATCGCCGCTGCTGGCGTCATCGTCGTCATCGCGGCGCTTTCTCTTGGGCTTGAACATGAGTCACGTGAGCATGTTGATCTCTCGGATTCTCCGACAGGAGCTATCTCCGAGTCCACGGCCTCATCGCACAACATGCGCCCCATTCTTTGTCACTTGTTGCTCCTGACAGGTGCCAAATTTGCAGCTGCCTGCGGGCCGCGATAAGTTCAACCGAGCCATAAATTAGCACCTGTCGTCTTCCTGAAACATCGGAGTGTTACATCACTTGGCCATTGTTGGGTTGTGGCTGGTGCCTCCCCCGTTGACTTGTCAGAGCAGAAATATGGGCTTATTGCTCTGGTTTCTTGATCTCAGCTCTCAAGAGTTGCATTCTTTCCGGCTAGGCGAAATGACTTTATCTTCGGAGTTCGGGCTGATTCGTTGCAGAAAGAGACAAATTAACTCGCTGGCTCACCAACAAAACTCGACCATATGCCGTTTCATCGTGCGAAGATGACTGATGGATGATTGTTAATCTCCCAACCCGTCGCAGCTCAATTATGCGGATGAGAGTCATCTGAATTGAGACATATCCACCCATCTCCATAATTCATTATGGACCTGATCCAATGATACTCCATACGACCAGACGAGGAGTTCTCGAGCCTTAAAAATGGGTCATCCTGCGTTGCAGAGACCCCTCACCACCTCCTTCCACCACCCTGCTCCCAGCTCCCCTTCATCCTCCTCAACCACCATGTCTTCCACTTCAACCCCCCGAGCTGTCGCACTCCCCCACTCTTACCAGAAGATGACCCTCACCTCCTTCTCCATCCGCCCCGAAGAGCCTGTCACCTCTGCCACACAACGCTTCGTCGCAGCACATCCCATATACCTGCAAACTTCTGCCATTGACGACCTCAGGGCAAAGGAGTTCACCCGCCTAAAGAATAACGGTGTCTACCTGGACTACACTGGAGCAGGTCTCTACCCAGAATCTCTCGTAAAGGAGCATAGCGAGCTTCTTCTCAACAATGTCTTCGGGAACCCTCATTCCGCGTCGCCTAGGTTCGTTCGTGCTTCTTCTTCCTAATGGTCGGTCGTGAAGCTTATCCCTTTTATGATAGTTCGATGCTGTCCTCTACCTATGCACATGCCGCCCGTCTCGCGGTTCTCAACTTCTTCGACGCCGATCCTAAGGAGTATGAAGTTGTCTTCACAACCAACGCTTCCACCGCCCTTCGCATTGTGGGCGAATCTTACCCTTATGCCCGAGGGACTGAATCCCGTCTTGTGATTCCCACTGATGCACACAACTCTGTGAACGGCCTTCGCGAGTTCGCTCGCAAAGCAGGCGCCCAGGTGCAATATGTACCCATGGAAGCGCCAGGGAAGCAGACCTTCCAGGCTCCCGACGACGGTGCAGACAGCCTTTTCGTCCTTACCGGGCAGTCTAACCTCTCTGGACTGAAGGGCAACTTGTCGCTCCTCGCTGAAGCCAAATTCCGCGGATATGACACGGTCCTCGACGCCGCTGCTTTGGCCCCCACAACCGCAATTTCCCTTCGATCCCTGAACGGCTCCGTCGATGCGATGGCCATTAGCTTGTATAAGCTGATCGGCTACCCGACAGGAGTTGGCTGCTTGGTGGCGAAAAAGTCATTCCTTACGAAGCTTCAGAAGCCTTGGTTCAGCGGTGGCTCTGTCCTTATCGTTCAGGTATGTCGATCCCACTTTCGCGAAGCTAGGAAATGGTCCCAGATTAACTTTCGATGTTCTCCGCCGCCTTCTATCACCGACAACTATTCATTTGCCTAGGCCCCTAGTATGGGACGTCTGCTCCTCGAAGGCCACGAGCGATGGGAGGACGGGACAATTAACTTCCTATCGTGAGTCAGCTGTGCGCGATATCATCGGGAGCATTCTTATCTAACTGATTCTCTCGTATTCTACTCCATATGCACCCGCAATGCACCGCCGGTCCTTAATCTCTCCTGAAACCTCCGCTGGCAATACGTTCCTACCATCACTCGGGCTCTTGCGCCACGTACTACTATCGCCTGCTCATTATGCCGTCCCTATTGACAGCATGATCGCTATCCCCCGGGGCCTCCAGATCCTACACAATCATCTTCCCGTTCTCTCCCAGCGTCTCCCTCTCCTAATGCACTTTACGCTTTCCTCCCTCGCCTCGCTGAAACACAAGAATGGGAAACCTCTTGTTGATCTGCACTCTCCCTCTGGCCCTGATGAGTACTCTCCCACAACGCACGGCGCTGTGATCAGCATGTCCTTCCTCAAGCCCTCGGGCGAGCGCTTCCTGCCCCATGACATTGAAAACGCCGCGTCGCGCGCCAACATCCACGTTCGCGCGGGCTGCCTCTGCAACCCGGGCGCATCCACGACCCTCACGGGTACCGCCAAGATGTTGAACGATTTCGACATGAAGCGCGTGGACGCGACTGGCAAGCAGGACACGCCCGCATCGATCGAGGAGTCATATGCTGCTAACGAGGAGATGGAATGGTTCATCCGCGACGGCGGTGTCGTCCGTATGGGCTTTGGTCTTGCTAGTGCCATCTCGGACGCAGCTGCATTCGTCGACTTCGCGCGGGCATTCATCAATGTTTCTGATGCAACCAAGGACGGCAAGACTGTCGGCGCGCCCAAGTTGCAGAAGATTGTGGAGGCCGAGATCATCCGGGAAGAGATTCCGCAGAGGAAGCGGAGGGACTCGACCATGATCGACAAGCTCCGCGGGCTTCGTCGCAGGGTTTCCCACTCTGTTCTCCCTCACTAGACTTACTAGATTAATTTCCTTTTGGCATTTCTCCTTTTTTAATATTCCTTCCATGCCTCTGCAAAACTTCGACTCACTCATTTTCTCGATTTCTCTCCTCTGGTCCTCTCTGGCTTTTATTGCGCACCCGCCCTCACTCGTTATTCAAGTTCAATTCACTCGCATCCTGATGTTTCCTTCCCCATCAACTCGTGTTATCCTTGATTTCCTTACTCTCTGTACTCGTAGTGTACTGACTGGACCCTAATGCATTTCCTCCACACCCTTGCCAACCTGTGCTGCTTCCGAACCATGGCAACCACCTCAATATCCAAAAGCTCTTTGAACCAAGCCAGCGCATACAACCCCAAAATCGAGCTGTATGCAGCCTTTGCCAGAGATCGCTCTGTCCTCACTCCAAATGAATACCAGGGGTATCAGTTCCCACGCTCACATGCAACGGCCGCACCTTCACAGCATAACCCAGTTATCCCTTGCACATCGTTTGGATTTAGGCTAGTTACACTCTAAGAACCTTTTCGTCAGAGTCCATGCTTTCTGGAAATTCAGCTGCTCAGTGGCGGAGCCGTCATATGATCACCGTGTAGATCACCTGTCAAGTCAGTTTTCTGGCTCCAGGCTGGCCGGCCCCCCTAACGTGGACACGAGTTACAGATGATGGTCAATTTTGCATTTCTGAAGCGCGCCGATTGCATCTGAGACCATGGGCACGGGGAATGGAAAAGGTTAGTGAGATGCTGTGAAACCATGCTCCAGCCACATTGAGGGTGGCTCAATTTGTCGTCGCTGCCAATCCCGCATTGGTTGGTTGCGGAGCTTGATCTCCTTCTTCCCATCACAGATCTATTCCACTATGGCCTCTATATTTCAAAATCTGGTATTTGACATTCTCGGCTCGCGGCACTCAGGTACCAGGGTATAACTGACGTACTAGCTTCGCTCAAGGCAATTATCGAGGAACTTACCAACAAGAACCTTCCCCTTCTTGTGCCTTCTGCTAGACCCCTTCAGCTCGCATGATGGTTACTACCCCCGCTTTCTGGCTTGTTCTCCTAGCTATTAGCCTCGTACGTGCTAGCCCGCTTCAGTAAGCCCTCGATTATTACAAAGGTCTATCTTTGGGACAGCACAATAACACTTGCCAACTAGGAATAAAAAGGAGATTATTGACCCTTCTTCTCTTGAAAAATACCACCCTCAAGAGCGCGGAATTCGTACACCAGCACCAGTCAAGTCGTATGGTACTTGGACCTACTATGGTTGCACACTTGACCTCCTCGCAAACGCCGATGGGCTTGCAGTTCATACCGGCCCGTCAAAGACAATGACACCCCAATACTGTATGGACACGTGCAATGGACACGGATTCGCTCTCGCCGGATTGCAAGGCGGGGATGACTGCTATTGTGGAAACGCACTGGACAAATTTACAATCAAAATCTTGCCCGCGTTTTGCGACTTTGCGTGCACGGGTATGTTTATATTACATCCAAATGCATCGACCGCTCAATCATTCTCCAGGCAACGCGGCTCTGACGTGCGGGGGCCTGTTGGCGGTGGATGTGTACACCCATCCCAGACCCTCATTGACCACCACATTCACTACCACATACACTACCTCACGTACAGTCGCGTCGCTCTATACTACCACGATCGCCAGTTACACCACCTACACTGGTACTAGCTCCGTATATGTCTCTGAGCCGACCAGCACGTTGGTGCTCGTCCCCTACACATACACAACGACGGTATCTGTACCTGTCGAGACAGCCTCTACAGCCGTCGTTCCAATTACGACCAGCACAACTGTGGTTGGTGATGTGACTGTTTCGACGAGTGTGTATGCGTCAGAAACCGGCACTACCAGTGTTGAAGTCCCTTACACCATCACATCGACATCGTACTTTGCCGAAACCACGTCCACATTCGTGCCAGTGCCAACAACAGAAACGCTCACTGTCGGTGTCCTTACGACCACCGATGTGTCTGAGCTGGAAGGCTCAACGACGTTGGCCACGCCGGTGTTGTCGACAGTTACGGCAACGACCACAGTACCAATTGTGATTCCTTCAACCACTATCAGCAGCAAGACGTTTTTCTATACTTCGTTTACCCTCTCCATCTTTACTGGCACGACATCGTTCATCGATCCACTCACGACCGTCTTTCAACCCGTTATCATCCTTACTACGCTTGCCAAAACTATCACTACTACCTCGGTTCGTCCCGTTACGCTCACAGAAACGGTGAGCACAGGTGAGACGACCGTAATCCCGACGACGGTACAAAGTCATTTCGTCTCCACGATCTATACTGTGGTGCCCACGAGCTACACGACCTATGTTCGAAGCATCATACCGACAGTCACTTCATCTGCATCGGTATACACGTCCACATCCGCTCATGTCAATTATATTCCCACCTCATCTCTCTCCCCGACTGGATTCACTCGGACCTTCGAAACCGGTAGCGTTTACACGGAGCCCACATCTACCACCTCGATCTACACATACTCCTCAACCAATACGAACGCGTTGTACACCACTACTGTGCCCTCTGCCAGTGTGGGAACGGCCACGACGTCGACCACCAGCACGTATGAAACTGGGAGTGAGAGCTTCTTGACGTACACGACCACTGTGGAGAAGGATGTGACGTCGACCGGAAGCAAGACCGTGCTCAGCAAGACAACCGTCACGACAACGGTTACAACGGTTATAAGCCCTCCCGCTACAGCTACTCGGAAGGGCAGCGGCGGGCCTTGGTGGGGCTGGTGGTAGAACTTAGTTCTTCAGCGTTCTGAGGCTGTTACACATTACGTCTCATTACCTCTTGGCGACGTGTTTCTTGTGCTTAAAGCATGGGTTTCTGTTCTTTGGTCTTCGCTTCAGATCTATCTCTGCCTCTGATTGTTAGCCTCTATGTAGATTGATTTCCCTCCTCTTGGCTGTATGTGCGCACTTGCTTTTTTTTCCATCTCTTCGTTCATTCGGTCAATTCCAGGCCTGAGACCCTATTTGTATCAAATGATGCTCTTTGTGCTATCTTTGTGTCATCTCCTGCAGCTGATATACAGATATAATTGACGTTTATCTCTCATCTCGTGCACTCAACTATGACCAAAACATGAAGATAAGTCAGGGTTCCGGTTATAGAAAGGCGCCAAAACCATGATGACCTTCAGGAAGCCTAGGATCTGATGGTGCCTCGATAGGCCTATTGGACAGAAAAATAAGCGGCCCAATGGCTCTCAGGTTAGTGTCATTTATGCCGTTAAAGCATGCGACAATTACGTAGCCTTCAGGTTGGTTAGCTCTCGGGTCGGTTAATACAAACTAGACCCGAGCTCGTTCGGCGTTGAGCTAACAATGAATAACAATCTAATCACGCTCAGTCCGTTGAGTGTTACCCGTAAACGGCCCCAAAGGGCCCGAAAAACGTCGGTATTATGAGCGTGGTCGCGGTCCTCGCGCGATTAGTAATATAGACAGGAAATACAACTGCAGTATGGAGAAAAGGCAGGAAAGGGCAAGCATGGAAATTGAGTGACAGTCGAGAAAGAGAAAGGAAAGGAGCCCCACATACAAGGAATTGAACAACAGAGGAGCGGTGAACGGGGAGGATGGCGGGTAGGCCAGAAACGAGGGATGCGAGTCGCGAGGTACAGAAAATAATGGAGGGAATAACTAAGAGTGCGGAAAAGACTGGCATGCATACTCAGCAGCACTACACGGTAGCAGTAGAGGTGCGGCCACCTCAGACATACCTGGGATACAGCTATCCCGAACATCGATCAGGACGCTGTCTGCCGCCCGCAGGGTCCCATTCGACTCCCCACAGCACATCCTGCTACCTTTAGCGATACCACGCGCCTGTGCCACTAAAGGAGCGTACCTAAGTATGGGTCACTTCAATAGGAGGCACCCGTATTACGAGACAGGGTACCTACCGCCGTAGCGCGTCCCGACGCGCGCTTGCAGTACAGTCTTTCCAGGGCCAATGTCCGAAAGTTCGAACCCCCTTGGCCGAAAAAATTATTTCTCCCCCACAACGTCATTTCTTGGCTTGAAATTATGAATAATACTTCATGAGCGGTACATCGACTTTTTACAATAATTCGTTCGAATTATATGGAGGGGAAACTTGCTGGGTGTGAGCTGCGCCCAAAATCACCCAAAAACAACCCCATCCATGCCCAAAGTCCGAATGTGACAACCCGTGACATCTGATGTGCCGTAGACTTTATGAGAGAGAGAACCTCTTCCCTCGAGTGTGGAAGGGGAGCGGAGAAATAGGAAAGGTCAAAAGGGATCTCTGGTATCTTTTCGTACACAAATTCGGTGAGATTGTATGATGACGGGACTGAGAGGCGCGGATCAAGTGTGACATTGGCCGAAGACGCCTCCAACGCTCTTGGATACTGGAAAGGCCCTTTCAACTTCTCTATTACGTGCTACGCTTACCTTAGCTTTATTTATGAGCTTAGACACAACTATACTGAGCAAAAATGCACGGAAGACAATGCACAGACCTAGCAAAGTAAAGCGTGTGTCACGCTTCAACCCTTATACCTTGCTGAGTCTGCCCCTGACAACAATGACGCGCCTGTCGCATCATCCATATGAAGCCCAGAGCTACCCAAAAATTTCAAAGCTATCTCGTCATTAATATCTGGCGCCTATGGTGCACGGCGGACGTTTTGAGTGCGCTGCTTCACGAAATTCTCACATATTTGGCACTCAGTGCACAATTTCTCGCCCGTCCGTGACCGCCAATAATCAAAACCTGGCGGTGTCATGTAGTGACATACTATCTATCTAACGATAATTTCTATGCAATATTCTGAGACGTTCTGTGCTCCCGAGATGCGAATCAGACATTGGCTGTGGATCAGACATTGACCGTGGAAAGACTGTAGTACCGACAGCTGGCTTGATTAGACGTGTGAAATTCAAAATTCAACTACGAGAATAACAATCAGTTCGGCTGACTCCGAGAGTCTTGAATTGGCTTGGCGTAAACAAGGCTAATTAAATTGCTAGTACCAGCTTGGCCTGGAACCGAACAAACATTCATATTCACAATACTCCCTTCAGTGTAGATGGCAACCTTTCTGAACGTCAATCGAACACTGAATCGACCCTATCAAGCTCCGGGATGGTCCTCTGTAACGGAATCCCGGCAACTCAGTTCCTGAGCCACCTGAATCGTTGTGACAGCAAAAGAGGGGCTTTAGCGAACGAACCTGGTCGATAAGGTCAATATATCTAGTTTTCTTGGAGCACTTCTTCGCGCTATCAGCTGAACTCGTTCGTCATGGCTGATGGAACCCCCAGTATAACTTGCCGGTGCACTAGTTTTGTAGGCCTTCGAACTCCCGTCGCCCCTGCGTGCCACCGCAAATTCAGCATGTCAGGTGGGAACCGAATTGTGTTCTACGTAAATCAAACGCTGTCTTCTGTTCACGGACAAATCATCTGTCAGGAAGGCACCCTTTATCGGTGACAGTCGCCCACTCCACTTTGTGAGATGTTCCACGATACCAGATGAGCAAGTCCCTCCTAAATTTTTGATTCAACTAACGCTCTTACGGTCTGAGAAGGTGATGTTTGCTTGGGTCATTGCCTCGATTCTAGCAGATAACAGCCGAATCCTTGGGACCGCTTCAGGATTTCCCGCACTCGGTTGCAGCTCCTCAGCGTCAATTTACTGAATACTTCGGTTAAGAGAGAATTTTGGAAGAAAGGGGTATTTTAGATGGAAATCCTAAGCCAGTCTAAGCGGTCCCGATCTCGCGATCTCCGCACAATTGATCTGCATCGCTAGCTTTACTCTGCATTTACGGCGTCAGTTCTTGGGAATCACCTGGTTCCATTGCGCCTCTGTATATAAGTGATCCGTCCTCTCTCAAGGCCCCATAACCTATCATTGTTGCCCCCATTTTCCCCCTCAACTGAGCGATGTTTATCACCTCTACATTCCTCGGTTTTATGGTCGCTGCTTCCCTACTCTATGCCAGTCCTCTCCAGTACGTCCTTACTTTCGGGTAAACTCCACGATCCTAAGTTGATTCTTGTCGCTGAGAAGCAAGAACAATTTATCCGACACCTCTCAGCCGTACGTCTCCGAAAAGCGCGCCGGGCTTGTTCCAGCACCAGTCAGGTCCTATGGTACCTGGACGCACTATGGTTGCACACAGGACCTCACTCTGAACGCCGACGGGCTCACCTTCTATGCTGGCCCGCCACAGAAAATGACCCCTCAATACTGCATGGATATATGTGATTCGCACGGTTTCGCTCTTGCAGGGTTACAGGGTGGGGGCGATTGCTACTGTGGAGACGCACTTGGCAGGGGTACAATCAAAGTTTTGGATATCCTCTGCACCTTGCCTTGCACAGGTACGTCGTTCTACTATATTGAAATGCCAATAACTTAAGTATTCCCCAAGGTAATGTGACGTCCGCTTGCGGAGGCTTGCTTGAAGTGGATGTGTACACTCATCCCAGGCCGCCCTTAACCACCACATTCACTACCACATATATTACCTCGCGTACAATTGCGTCGCTGTACACTACCACAATCGCCAGCTACAGTACCTACACTGGTACTAGCTCTGTATATGTCTCCGAGCCTGCCAGCACGGTGGTCCTCGTCCCCTACACATACACAACAACGACGTTAGTGCCCGTTGAAACAGCCTCGACGGAGGTTGTTCCGATTACAACTAGCACAACTGTGGTCGGCGATGCAACGCTTACTACAAGTGTGTTTGCATTAGAGGCAGACACTACCAGCGTTGAAGTCCCTTACACAATCACATCGACGTCATTTGCTGCTGGCACTACTTCCACGTATGTGCCTTTGTCGACGACCGAAACACTTACCGCCGAAGTCGTCACAACTACTGACGTGTCTGAGTTGGAGGGCCCGACCACAGTCGTCACTGCTTTGGTATCCACGGTCACCGAGACCACAACAGTAGCCACCGAGATCCCCACCACCAGCATCAGTAGTGCTACTTTCGTTTCCATCTCGCGCACGCTCTCCATATTCACTGGCACGACGTCGTTTGTTGATCCGCTCACGACCGTTATCCAGCCGGTCATCATCCTCACGACGATTTCCAAGACCATTACGATTACCTCGGTCGCTCCCGTCACATTCACAGAGACGGTGAGCACTGGTGAGACGATCGTGACCGCTACGACAATAGAGAGCGATCTCATTTCGACGATCTATACGGTGGTGCCCACAAGCTACACGACCTATGTTCCAAGTGTCATACCGACAGTCACTTCATCCGCATCGGTGTACACATTTACGTCGACTCATGTCGGCTATATCCCTACCTCCTCTCTCTCCCCGACTGGATTCACCCGGACCTTCGAAACCGGTAGCGTTTACACTGAGCCCACTTCTACCACCTCGGTCTATACATATTCCTCGACCAATACGAACGTGCTGTACACCACTACCGTGCTCTCTGCTAGTGTTGGAACAGCGACGACGTCGACCACCAGCGCATATGAAACTGGGAGTGAGAGCTTCTTGACGTACATGACCACTGTGGAAAAGGACGTGGCGTCCACGGGAAGCGTCGCAGTCCCCAGTAGGACAACCGTCACGACGACAGTCACGACAGTTGTGAGCCGTCCTGCCACTGCTACTTAAATGAATGGTATACCTTGATTGCAAACTGTGCTTAGCTCATCCTGTTTCATTTCTCCGCACAACCAAGGCTGATAGTTTTGCGTGCAGTTCTTTTTTTTTTTTTTTTTTAGATTTCCCTGCATTTCATGCTTCTTTGGTTTTACGGATGATGCCTACTTAGGCTCCTCCTTCGGCCTCGTGACCACAGTATATTCAATCAAGTAGTGTAGCTAAGGTTGATGGGGATATTTCGTGTATATAATAATGGTTCTGCTTGAGCTGCTTGGAGGTTCCTACTCGAAACCAAACCCAAGACTGACGAGCAAGACAACTAGCCCTTATCATCTGCCCCGGAACCTTCCTCATCTCCATCGTCACTGCCGAGCTCAAACGCCGGGCTGAAGTCCGCATTATTGTCGAGGGCCTGTAGAAAGGCCTTTTGGTCTGCAGAGCCGAATTTGGCGAATGCGAGGGCAAACTGGGCGAGCGACATCTCGGAATCTTCAATGAAACCGTGCTCAATAAGTTTCCTTTTGCGATTGCGAAGACTAGTTTTGGGAATATCAGTGCTCGTTGTACCCTCAGTGAGGTTAGAGTAATTGAGACACGTACCGCTTCTCCCCCATCAGAAGTGGTTTGATTTTACTGTGCGCGTGCTTGCTTCGCTTTGGCGGATGCCAAGCCCCTAATTCTCCATCGTGGGAGGTCTTGGAAGAGTTAGCGCGCGAGGTTAAGGCGGCAGCACCGGGAATTGAGTCAGAAATAATGCCTTCTTTTCCCTCCTGGGCGCCAGGGTTTCCGTGTGTGGAGATACTACGTTTCCTCTACAACAGGCATTCTATCATCGGATGGGTTCGTTATATGTTGGAGGGGATCTACCTTTCGAGCGGCAGCAGCTTCCTCCGCTGCTTCGGCAGCAAGACGTAATGGTGCCAAAACTTCAGAGTTTCGATGGCGATACCCGCCACCCGCGGCACCAAGTAATCCGGATACGAGCTCTGCCTCATGCGCTTGCTCGGCTTTACGTCTAATGGAAACTTCACCCAAGGAAGAATCTCATGACCCCAGTGTTTGCTGCTCGTAAGCTCACTATTCAAACGCATCAATACGGATCGCTCACCATCAATGAGCAAGGCTCCCGCCCCGCGGACGTCGTCCTATTAGTGAAAAGGAGTCAGTGCACTCCTTGTCATTGATCTTGGAGAAATTCCGCCTTACATCGTCGGAGAGCTTTCTCCCATCCGTAGTCAGTGCCCACTCCAATTCCTCAACACGAGCACGTTCAATCTAAGTGGGGAAAAGAATCTGGACTCTTCAACGAGCTCTCTTCGGATAAGGTTTATGAGTCTTACCACGTGTTTGGTAGCATAAGCTGATGGCTGGAGACTAAAAATGTTTTTGAGACCAAACAACTCTCTAAGTGCGAAGTCTCGTGTTAGAACGCGGTTGAGCGGCAATATACACAGTAGCCATACCCTTGCTTAGTTTTGTCACCGTGAACACCTTCGAAGAATCGGGTCTGGGCGGTACCTTCGTACGCAATATTCATCTGCTGTTGTTTGTAGATTTGACGAGCGTAAATTAGCTCTATATTGCAGCAGACGAGGGCGAGAGCAGTTAGCTTTGAATAATTGCAGTGGGTCTAGGCATCATGCATTCGTACCCTCAAGAGCCCCAGCCCCGAGCAAGCGAATCACATACACATCACGGGTTTGGCCATAGCGATAAGCTCGGTCCATTGCTTGGAGATCGTGGGCCGGATCTGTTTTAAGTCAGAAAGTCAGAAAGTCAGAAAGTCGCTGAGAAAAGCAACCAGTGAGCTTCGAGATGTTAGGACGCACTCCAGTGTGGGTCGAATATAACAACACGGTTGGCAGATGTCAAATTGAGGCCGGTTCCTCCTGCAGTGGTTGAGATGAGGAAGATGAACTTATTGGGATCGTTATTGAATGAATCAACCAGGGGCATGCCTATGTGTGAAACAGGATGGTACTGAGATATTTTGCCACGGAGAAGAGTGGCGTGGGAGACAGGGGAATCGGACGCACGCAGTTCCGATTTCGTTTGTCCATCGAGATAGCACATCTTACTACTACCAAAGTCTGGGGATGTCAAATCTTTTGTCAGCTGAAACTACCACAGTAGCACTCCGCTCAAAAACGCACTTTTCTCAACTTCTGTCTCCAGGAACTTCAGCAGCTTGACACTTTTCGAGAATATGAGGACTTTGTTCTTTGCCTCTGCATTGTGCCAGGCATGAAGCAACCCCTTTAGGACATTCCACTTCCCACACATGTTTGGACTTGAGAGCCAAGAACATATCATTGAGTTAGTCAAGCGAGGTCTCACAAGGGATCGGGAATTTCCATACAGGTATATAGCTGATCGCTTTCGAAGGTTCGGTTGATTGGGAAAAGCAATCTCAAGTAGTTCATGACTCCGCTCCTTTTGCTCAAGACTGTCGTTGTCAGCTGGAGTTCGTGAATTAACAAGGTTATTGAGAGCTATTATGCGTGGAGGGGCTGAGGATGACTCACTGGGGTACAGTAGGGCAGGGTGATTCGATACCTATGGAAAATAAATCAACGTAGTAGCATGAGCTCTGTCATCACAGTGTTATCAGTATGCGCCAGTGTTCTTCTAACCTTGATGAGTACCGAAATCATGGCCAGCATAGTGCTAATGAACTTTTCGCCCCTCTCGTTCTGGGAATAGCAGCATGTCCCTCTTGTTTTGTTTGTCTTGCCCTCGGATCTGAGTTCAAGTTGGGCCACCTCGCAGTCGCAGGGGTCGTCCTTTCGCAAGAGCCCGTGCACAGCGGGGGAGTTCAGGATGTTCTTGTATGCAGCGAGTTGTATTGTGGTCAATGGACCTGCATGGGTGCATATGGGAAGGATATCAGTAGACTGTCCGAAAGTATTGCAGTTAACGACGCACAGAAGATCACATCATCTGTCTTGTTTGGAAGCTGGTGCTTGATCAGATCTTTCGTCCTAGAAATTCATGGGAAACAGATCGAGAGGGTAGTTGGAAAAATCCAACAAACCTGCGAAGCAAGAAATTTGGAAGCAATTTCTGTGAAAAAGCCTTTCCAAGTGCCTTTCCGCAAGATCAACAAGTAATACAGTTATTGCTAGAGCTCCAGTCGCAATGTAGGAAACAAAAAGCACTCACTATGGCTCTATCTTGTTCTTCTGCTGATGATGTATGGCTCTGGCCTGCTTTGAGAGGTTTCACAATCGTATTTTTCCATTGTTGTCTGGTTCCGAGACGCCCAGGGTTCGTCCAGTCAAGCAAAGTCCATAATTCGGCATAATCGTTTTGCAGTGCCGTTCCCTGCCGTGTCGGATTACCCGAGGACCATATATCGAGACAGGTTAATCCCAGAGTAGACAGACGGGTTAGAGCTATGCATACGAACCGTCAAGCCAAAGCGCACTAAGCAGTCGAACCTCATAAAGTTCTTGGTTATGGTGGAAGAACTATTCTTAATCTTGTGCGCTTCGTCAAGAAAAATGACACTGAGTGCAAGACTCTCAAATTTGTCGATATTCTGGCGGACGAGCTCATAAGAGGTCAACACTGACAAAAATTACCAAGAGAATAGAGCAATAAGACCCGCTGAATTGAGAGCACAAACGGACCCCACGTACGGATGTCGAGTCGACCCATGCGGAAGTCGGTAAGGACGTCGGCCCGTTCGTTTGCGTCCCTGTAAGTCCCAACTTCGAAGTACCCCCACTATTCCCCACGAATGCACACGTAATCGCGTCGGTCAAGAGATGGCAGTGTATATATTTTGAGACTCACAGTATCTAGCTCCCTTTCCCAATTGTCGATAAGAGTCTTTGGAACAATAATAAGGGCAGTAGGCCACTTGAAGTTGGCTTTGGGCATTGGTGGCGCATTCCTCTTCCGTTCATTTTCCCTTTGCCACTTTTCAACCCAATTTCTTCTTCGATCCTTGTCGCGGATATCATTGTCTTTACTGTCGATGGCAGCGAGGAAGCTGATTACTTGAACAGTTTTCCCTACCAGCCAAATTGGAGTTGGCGAATATGAGTGAATAATTTAGAGGTGAACTTGGTCAATAGCAATGCGCACCAAGTCCCATGTCGTCTCCCAACACCCCGCCACGCCCTTCACACCATCTGTCATAGAAAAACTGAATGCCTTCCCTCTGGTAATCCCTGAGAAACCGGTTGACGCTTGCTGGTACACTATCGTTCGTGCTCCCAGCAGCGACAGGGGTACCATCGTAGCACTCTTTCGGACGTTTCAGGACGAACTTGCCACGTGCGGTCTGGTCGGCACGAGGGATCAGATTCGGTTTGATTTCCCTATCTTCTTTGGACAAAGATTTGATGGGCGGAGTAGAGGGAAGGCTATTGGCTAATCGGGTGGATGGTTGAGGTGAGGATTCAGTTTCGTCCTCCTCTTCGGATTCGGTCGCTGATCCTTCGTCTCCTTCCCCTTCCCTTGAGCGGATATCCTTCTTCGCATCAGCTGGTGGGAACTCGTGGTCTGACTCGGGGTCGGTTTCTGAGCCGTCTTCGTCAGGATCGAGTGAAGGTTTGGGTGGGGATGACAGATTTTTCGCGGGAGATGAAAGAAGGGACTTTAAGGCCGGCTTTAGTAAGGGGTTGAGAGCCGACATCTGAGTGGTCTTGCTGGAGGTAGTCGATGCGGGATGGGGCTCTTCAAGCCCTAGAAGCTTATATAGAGGGTTGTGAGATAGATCTAGAGAGATTAACAGTAAGTGATTCACATGGATGGGCAGGACTTGAGGGTTCTTGCCCACATTTGACCGCGCTAGCTTCGAGCTTCTGATCATCTGGGTCTGACAAGTCACTCTCAGACCCCTCGTCACCTGATGAGGCGTGAAATAAGTCGCATCCGGACTTCTTCTTTTTTGGTAGGTTTTCTACGATAGCAACAGAAAGCAAGACCAAAGGATGAGCCCTGGTAATCAACATCTTTGGGTCGACTGACTCTTTGGGGGTGCTGGACGCTCATCCTTAGAGGTAGACCCACGCGACTTTTGCCTGACAGAAGAAGAAGTTTTTTTTCTTTTGGACGGCGGTTGAGGTATGTCATCAATCTCAAAGTCTGGGTCGGGCGCTGTTGTGAGACACGATCAAGGATCCAGGGCCTGAGCTTTTGTTCGCATATCACTGACGGTAGCCCATATAGATGCTCACGAGGGGGTGACAGGTAAGACACTAGCTCTGCAGATCGCCCTTGAGCCTTCGGCTGTCTCTCGTCTCGCTCATCCGCCCTGTTGGCGGACAACATGGTAAGAGTCGGATGTGACGCACAGTGTGTGACGTCACGCATTCCATTTCGTCACGCGTCGAGTCACCTTTCTGTTCGATGGTAAACTATCATTAGATTCTAATATGGTGAGGATTAACATAATGAAGCAGAATGAAACATGATATCCCATCTTCACGTAAAAGATCTACAAAAAGGGCTCAAAGATCGAGGGCTGTGTAAATTTTGCTCCCAACTTCACGCATAACCTCTCCAACCTCTCTCTCCTGCGCACTCTCACCTGGGTGTAGCACTATCGGTATCCCCGCATCTCCGCCGCGGCTAACTCCAGGTACAAGCGGTAGCTCACCGAGCACAGATGTACCCATCTCACGTGCGGCCTTATGGAAGTGTGTTGTTGGGCCGAATATATAATGTGGCTCCGCAGTATTGGGAGGGCAGGTGGGACAGGTAAAGTGGGACATGTTGAGAAGGAGTCCCAGGATCTGAGTGCCTTTGAATAAGCGTGAGAGGCAGGGGATGAGAGACGGAGGACGCACTGGAATGGAGACCTTGTTGAACATTGACACGCCCTTCCGCACGTCGATCAACGCTACATCTTGTGGTGTCGACACAATCACTGCACCTGCAAAAAAGGATAGACGGGCGAGTTTGGTAACAGCAATATCTGGGGGACGAGTGTCGAAGAGCCTCACCGTCAGCCTTGACGAGCTGCCCGAATGTCAATGCAACATCACCCGTGCCAGGAGGCATGTCCACTACTAGGACATCAAGCCCAGTCCCAGCATCTCCTGCCGCCCCACGCCAGTCGACATCAAAGAGCAATTGCTGCGTCGCCTTCTGTACCATTAAGCCACGCCAGACGACAGCTGCGGAGGGGTCTGATTCTCCCGAGGGAGATTTGGGGAGGAGGAAGCCCATTGACATGCAGGGAATGCCGTGGTTTATGAGAGGGATGAGAGCACCAGCTGTGAAAAGGAGCGAGAAGCTATTAAGCAATTTTTCTACCTCAATAGCACAGAATTTGATGCGTACATTTACTTAGCTCGGGTTCCCCGACGCGCTCCAGACCCATTAATTTGGGTATTGACGGACCAAAGATATCTAGGTCAAGTAAACCGACCTTCAGTGGCCGAGATCCATGAGAATTCAGGGCAAGAGACATTGCAAGATTGGCTGTAGTTCGTACGGAAGTTGGGTCAATTTGTTAGCCCAGCGTGGAATTGGTGGGGATGGTGAGTGCTCGCAAACCTGCAACCATGCTCTTGCCCACTCCTCCCTTGCCACTCGCCACAGCAATGACGCGCTTTACATGAGGTATCGGCCGCTTCTCCGGGGGGCCACCTCTTGTAGGTATTTTGGGAGGTATTCTTTCGCCAGAGCGAGGAAGACCCTAACGACAATGAGGTCAGAAATTGCGTCGAAAGTATTGGGGACGCGACGCATACCAGAGGGTTTCCGTGCGCAAACGACTTTGATGTGGAGAAAAGCCTCAGGTTTTGGACACTAGCATGTGCTATTGAATAGCATTTTAGTCCTTGCAATGGCTTGTGAGTCAAGAACGTTCGCTCGAGGGAGCCAAGGAGGAGACTTTGTGAGTGTGACATTGGTGCCACGTGACGTGCTCCGCCAAATGTTTACTCGTTCGTCGCTCCGGGCTCTAGGGCAGCCCTCCCGGCGGCTATACCACACAAGACCTACACCTGAAATCCGTCTGCCGTCTAGAGGAGATGGCGGGTTTACCGAGCCGAGTCTTCGAACGTCGAGGCATGCGAGGATGCAACCGCATCCTTATGAAGGAGCTGCCGCGTCCAGCGAGAACTCATACTCAAACTCTAGTTCTACCCCGCCCGAGGATTCAGATTCCTCGTCATCGGCTACACCATCCCCTGATCCAAGTTCACCCCCTTCCTCATCCTCTGCATCTGATTCAAACCAACCTCCCTCAACAGAGGGGCAAGGCCCCTCAGATCCTGAGGCGACGAAAGATCTGACAGTCATCATGTCTCCGACTAGATTCCGGTCCGACAGGTCGAGGCCAGAAGACCAGTACCCATCTCGCCTCATGAACCCTTTCGACACGCACAAAGTCTTCAAACGACTAGAGCAGGACTTCCCCTCCCCCATAGCCCACACCATCATGCGAGCCACTCGCGGACTGTTGATCGACCGCATCCATAAGGCCAGGAGAGATGGCGTCGACATTAAAGAGGCAGAGAACGTCAGTACTCTTCCGTTCCCGTTGCAGAGGGGCCGCTCGCTCATATTAAATGCATGACGTTTTGGGTTTCACAGCAAGAATATCTTTATCGTGCAGCGCTCTCGGAACTTCGCACAGAGCTTTCAATGCGCACCAAAAATGAGTCAGCTGCGCTGTCGCAGAGCGCGAGTCTCATACGGAAAGATGTTGAAGCTCTTTCAGCCAAGATGAAGGAAGATATCGCCACGATGAAGCATGAGTAAGTATTACCTGAACCCCTTCAGCTCTCTACTTCCTACACTAAGCCTCGCCCGTACTTCTAGGATGCAGATGGAGCTGAACAATCGAAGAAATGAAGTGAAGGGAGATCACAAGATGACGAATATAGCAATCGAGGTCAGTACGCATTCCGTCGCGTTACACCTTTTACACTCCACCAAGACCTAACCATGAAAATGTTATTACAGGAACTTGTCCACGAAGCGACCGTCAAAATCTCAGACCTCAAGTAAACAATTTCGCTTCCTGCACTTGTCACTTTCTCGGAAGCTGATAATTTTTTTCCGATATCCCAAAACTCTTTTTATTGCCCGTAGAACCGAAGTAGAGCAGGGAAAGTGGGACAATACCCGCAGAGGAGTAGCAGTCATTGGCGTTTTTGTTCTCGTCGTCATCCTCGCGCTAGAGACCGCCAAACCCTCCTCATTTTCCCGCAAGTCAAAATCCAAGGTTGAGGAGAGCGATGCTAACGACGGCAAGGATACGGAGCCTAAAGAGCACCATCCACATGTACACCATGACGCCTTCGTGCCGTCCAATCCACCTAGTTCTGGGCCCTCCGCTGTCGTACCCGCTCCTCCAGCTGCACGACATTGAGGCTATACGGCTGAAGAGGGCCTAAAGATGTAGCACCAATTAAGATACCCCAATAATAACATGGTGAGCTCTCAATCGTAAGTTAGCTATCCAAGAGTGCTGATCGCAATGATATGCTTATCAGGACTTGACCCTAGATCTCACAGCCTCTCAATAACATAACCTTGAACAAATGTAGAGATGCCCAGCACCAGAAACTAGTTCTCGTTCCGCTTTTGAGTAGCTGGGGTGATGGCATATGTCTACAGTAATCCAACAAATTACATCATTGTCATCCGCCAACTGACATTTGACAGAAAGGGTTATCCGCTGTTTTGTTCCAGTTCCGCGCATCGGCGAAGGCTTTACACGTTTTCCGTACGCACGGGCGGCTGCTCGATTGCGGGTATTCATCCAGCCGTTCAAACCGCCAGCTATATTCCTAGCCTCTCACCCACTATCTCTCCTTCCAACCAACTCGCCCAGTGACCGTGCGGGACTGTCAAATCTCTACCCCTCGTGGCCCGTCAATTTGTTGTCTTGGCTCTAGGCGCTACTTCAAGTCGGGGCCACTGTAGTTCAAAATAAGTCCGACGCCGACGCCGAAGCCGCTACCGTCAACGAATTCGAAGCCTTCGACTCTCAGCTACGGAGTTATTTCTTCCGTATGAGGGTTCCCTCTTTCCCATTGATCGTGCGGCTCGCCCTGACGTCCATTTTGCTTGATCGCCCGAAATCATAAGCGGCTCTTCCATGTTCAATGGCGAGGGAACGCTACCCCTTGCCTTGGTACTCGGTACTCTACCTGCTGCACGCAGTCAGTAGGGTGCGTGACAATGTGCCTTAAGGTGCTGCTAGTTGATATCTCATCCAGCGGCTCAGAGCAAACTGCCACATGCCAGTCCGAATCTAGAACGCCGCAGCTTCTTGGCTTCCAGTCGGAGAGAGGCTTCGAGTGCGCAGTAATTTGAAAATCGCGCTATAAAGCTCACAGTTGGTTATCGACACCAGATTCCCTTTTCCCTCCTTTCAAGTTCAAGTTGGCGTGCGAAATCGTCTAGTTTTGTTTCTCTGTCCACCGCCTCTTGCGTCACCCTCACGACTCTATGATGCCCAAGACGGCAGTGACGACTCAGCCTCGTGTAGATGACCAGAATGAGATCTCAGCAGTGGCGGACGGGAACTCAACTGCGCCGGAGGGTCCTCCCAATGAGGAGCATTCGCCAATGCGAAAATATGCGTGTAAGTGTCACTCTTACTTGTATCTGGAGTGTAGAACAACAGCTTAGCACCACTTGACCTCCTATTATTCACAATCCCTATTGGGAATGATCATACAATGTATAGGGTTTCACCTCCTCCTCCACGGATATATGGCTCTAGGTTTCGTTTCTGCTGCAAGCAACGTCTATACCCTTAGAAATGCACATGTCGTAAGTTCGCAGTTGATATGTTGTCAAGTGTCTCGTATTTCTTATCAATACCCGAATTCTGCCTCCATCGTTTATCACTATTTCAGCTGGCGAAAAAAGTTCTCGTTACCGCATTTGTCGTCCTAGGTTCGTATACAACTAGCTGCTGCGACGCCTTTGCTGATCTCGATTGTTGCATGCCATTTATCCCCTCGCCGCTTCCTGT
Organism: Clavulina sp. PMI_390; assembly: GCA_015039315.1. Taxonomy (NCBI): domain Eukaryota; kingdom Fungi; phylum Basidiomycota; class Agaricomycetes; order Cantharellales; family Hydnaceae; genus Clavulina; species Clavulina sp. PMI_390. The sequence continues at coordinate 227,023 of WIDE01000039.1, forward strand.
GTGCAACAGCTCTATTGAATCTCATCTTTGGCTTTTCAAAACTTGTACATCGACTGTCAGCTTCACCTACGGTGAACTCGGCGACCTTGTGGTTTTCTCTAGCAGGGTTAGTTACATCTCCTCAAACGTACCAAGCCCTCATTGTCATGGATGGTCATGCTCACTACTCTCGGTTTTCCCACCCTGAGCAGACTGATATGTATCAGTGCCATCCAACTCATCGGTGAGTAACAAACTGTGCTCGGGCATCCTGTTGGTATACGCCATTGAACCAGCAATCTTTCTCTACCTGCAGCTTATTATATGCCAAAAGAGTGCTATCTTTCCTAGAAGGATAGTCAAGTTTTGGGCACAGTTAACGTCAAGGATCTACATACTTATTGTATTACTATTCAGACCTCACCTCAGAGGAATGTTGTATGTAGAGCATCAATAGTGTTACATCCCCATTTAGCGATGGTACTTTCTTTCCTTTTCATGTTGAATGAATTCGGTTCGCCTCTTGAACTACGCATTACGATTCAGATGGGCCGAGTTGGCAAGTCAGACATCCACCGGAGGAGAACTGGCACGCGGAGCGTCCTGGTTCCCACGATCAAGACTGTTATGATAGCTTTAGCCTTGACACCACCGCATCTCATATAGTATATAATGTCTTGCGATCCGGAGACCAGAAATCCCTCCCATTGAAAAGACTTCATCTTTTCCCCCTTTTTGAACGTCGCCACCGTCCAGTTTCGTGGGATTTTGAGCTCCTCGTCGTTCCTAAATCTAGTCTCACTAAACGCAACTTATCGCAACAACTGCGTCCTCCCCGATCCTCTGGCGACCTTATCTCTGGATACCGCATCAATACAGACATCAGACATGGACGATTCTCAACAGCCCAATCTCCTCCCGCCAAATGCCAACACTCCTACCGTCCCAGTTCAGGTCCCCCCTTCTCAAGGGAATATTGACGAGGCTGTCCCACGAAACCATGTATTGCCCACTAATGGACGAGGAGAAGGCATGGTTCATGTTATTGCTTTCACAAATGTGCAACTGATGCAATATGTTCTGAAGCCAATCCTGCCTCGGATACAATCACTGCTGATGATACTACACAGCAACATCCCAGGATACACGACCGACGCTCTGGTGAGAGAAATAATCTGTATCTTTTTGACAAACTGAGCGATTCATGCTTGTGCGTGACATACAAGGCGGTGGGCCCCATCAGCAGATACCCCGCAGTAGGTTCAGTCGGTTCAAGAGGTTCAGGTGGCTTGCGAATCAGGGAGCCCATTCAAACATGGCTGATCAAATCCTTCAGCCCAATAAGATTCAAGCTGAACCTCTCGAAGCGACCGGGCAGGCATGTGCTGATGGGCCTGGACGAAACATTCAACAACTGCCATCCTCAGATGACGAAGACACACTTCCCGCACTAGCCACCAACGTCGGCACATGTCTTTCGGAAGTTGTCGGACTCCGGCAAGATTTTGAGAGGCTCTGTACTATTGTGCATGAACTTCGTACTGATGAAACTATCACAAGAGAACTGGCCTGCGGCGCTTTCAATAATGGGTCTATCGTTCGTACCTCTCATCTCACCAGTGCTGTTATGTACTGACGCACTGACTGAAATTATAAAGCTCTTTAACATGCAAGTGCGAAACACGGCAGGTCCTGATCGGCGTTATCGAAGGGTGTTATTCCGTAGTATGGCCGACAACGCTCTCTTCGCCGGCTTTGATCCTACACTTCCCCCAGTAAGTCGAACGTGATGTTTCGAGTATTTTTGCGCTCTCTATGTTGGGTCTTGACAAACTATCTATCACTAGTTTGAACTCCCTCCAATAGATTCCCTGCAAGACATCGCGGATATGTCAGCGGAAGAAGTCCGCGAGTACTTTGTTCGGTATTACCCTGGATACAGCAATCCAGCCGCTCCTGGCGACTTACCTGAGACCACCATCCAACGTCAACAAATTGCGGCGGCAATCGGTGTTTCCGTTAAAGGTCATCCAACTCTTGGCCAACCCGCGCCCTGAATGGCCGTCAATCACTGTTACGCGTCCTCCCCCTCTCACATAAATCTCTAGCAGAGAATAGTAACAATTATTCCTATTTTGTTGCTTTACCGGAGTTATATGCTCTTCCTGGGTCCATATACGCTATCCACAACTATTCTAGAAACAAGTCCATACACCTCGTAGCACTCGTGCCCGGTCTAGCCATCTGGCACATGGGTTGACCTGCGTGTGTATAATTAATCCGCCTTTATCTATTGCTACGCGAAATCACGGAACTAGATTGTTGAAGAATCAGGCGGTGTGCGCGGCTATAGGTGGTCATCATAGCGATGGAGGCAATAAACGTCGTAAATCACCAGGAAACTTGGAAATCCTGATACATAAACAGAACAAGAGCTTGCATGCAGAAAGGATACAATAGACAGATGCAGGAAAGCAGGACGGTGGTAAACAAGGGACGTCACGCGCGGACAGTAGCAGGCGCGACTCTCCCGCCCAGTCCCTGAGCGAAACGCTGGCCACGTCCCCTTCCACCCCCACGCTGGCCACCCGTCCTCCCACTTCTCCTCTCGCGCTCCTGGCCCTCTCCGCCTTCCTTCTTCCCTCCTTCTGCACCGGTAGCTGCTGTCCTGTCGCGATCGCGATCGCCCCAGCCAGTACCAGAGCCACCAAGCTTGCTCTCCAGAGTACGCGAGTTGCTGTCGGCCATAGCACTGACTTTCTCTGCGAGTGTGACGGCAAGAGCTTGGAGCCTGCTGACGTCCATCTTGTGGAACACGACCATCATCTCACCCTCACCACTGTTGGACGACGAAGAGGAAGAGACAAGTGAGGCAGCGAGCTCCTCGCTCCAGATCATCTTGGAGACGAGCGCGGTGACATCGCGAATGGGGAGGGAGAATGTTTGTGACAAACGAGCAAGAGAAAGCGAGCTGTAGTGTGTCGAATTGGTGAATAGGTAGGTGCGGAGGCCTTCTTCTTGGATACGACTATATAGAGTAAAAAATTGATTAGTGATTGAAAGGCCATGGGACGCTAGGAGACTCATTTACGCACCTTGCCAACATCTCCTTGACGCCTTCCACATCCTTCTCGCCACCAATCAAGCTCCAGATCCTGATACCGAGCACGAGGTCCCGGCATTTCTCCCACTCGCCCTCCTGGAGGGCTTTGCTCGCCATCATGACATGATCTCTTGTCGTCTCTGGGGGACCACTGAACACCTGCCTATCCGCGAAGTCCAACAGCCTCCTGAATGGCTTCGAGATCGCCTTCCGGCGTGCTTCCTCGTCCGCAGCACCCAGGGACGCAAGGAGAGGGATTTCGACAAGCATGCTCGACACGAGGAATGCCGCCTCGAGCAGCTCGGTGTTGATATGCATGTGGAACGGGAGCTGGCGCTGGCGTTCAGCGCGCTCCTGCTCAGGTGTTAGCTGAGGCTGGCCATAGCGTGTCTGATGGTGCACGCCCTGTGCAAGCAGCTCCTTGACGCGCTGGGTTGTGAACATATCCTGCAGTGTTGCCTGTGCCTCACGTATGAGGCCATTACGGAAGGCACACAGCCCGAGCTGCACGACAGCACGGTTGAAGAGGATCTGGGTGGTCGCGTCAGCGTTTTGGATGTGCTCCGAAAGATGTGACATGAGGAAGAGATCGCGTGCAGTATGGAACGCGTTCTGCGACGCGTGGTGATACACGTGGCAAAGCATGGCTCTTGTGCGGAAGAGCGCATCTGAAGTGCCATACAGGTGCACACAAAGAGCACGGACGAGCTCGGTGACAGACTCGAGCGATAGTAATGATGGGAAGGATGGGGAGGAGTCGGACGCGGCAGGAGCGGGAGGAAGTAAGCCCTTGGCTGACAGTGCGTCTGTGGCAGCTTTGTCAAGGATCGTCACGACCACGATCGGTTTGGAGTAGACATGTTCGAGACGGCGCATGATCGTGCGCGACAGAGACTGTTGCGCAGTAGTCTCCATGTGATCGCCCTCAGCTGGTGCTGAAGACGCAGAAGTCTGGAGGAAATACACATGCGCACGGCAGATCATTTCGTATAAGCCCTTCTCGTCTCTGAGACGCTCAACATACTCTGTTCCATGAGGGTCGATGTTCTGCAAGCTTCGTGTAAATTCGTCGTCGAGACGCTCGACGAAGCTAATGATGCTCCCGCGCACGCGGACGATCGCGCCTTCCCCATTCACGTTGGGTGTACGCTCGACGTTCTCATCGTACTCAAGCGCAGCGTCCCCTGTGACAGCGTACTCGTCAGCGTGGTCAAGCAGAAGGCCGAGGAGTTCGAGAAGCTCCTTGGCGGCGCTGCGCCATGTGTCGATGGGCATGTGTGTTAGCGTCGCGGCGTTATAGTCGAAACGAGCCGAGATGAGGGCCAGAAGTATACGAATGCGCGAGTATGGAGTCCTGGCGACGCCATGCAAGTGGGCAAGGATGCGCACGGCTTCATTTCGATCCGTGGCCTGTCATTCGGGGAACCAAACGTTGAATAGGGGTAAAGTCAGTGTTTGTTGAGACGAAAAAGAGTTGATGATGCTCAAGAGATTGAGCATCTCCCATCCCTCGGGAGAATGAAGCCATCAAACTTCAATTGAAAGAATCTCGTACCTTTTTGCCTCTTGCCTCGTTGATAGCGGCCAAACTCTTATATATGTCCGCTACGCCCAGCCCGTACAGTTTGCCATCTTTCCCGATCGTCTTGAAGCCCTCACCCCCTTCAGCATCGTCCCCCTCATCCTCGTCGTCACCGGTGGGCTTCTTTGGCTTCTTCACCTTGGGGGCCTCAGCCACCTGGCCAACCGCAGACCATTTGGTCGTATAAGCTTCAGGATTCTGGGTCCACTCCGTATATTCGGTTTCATACTCTTTTATCGTTTTCTTGAGCTTTTGTTTCATTGTATTAAGGGCCTTGGCTTTGGCCGTGTCCATTTTTTTCTTGGCGGCATCGGGTTGTGCGGCCGCTTCTCTGACGTCGGAGATGGCCTTTTCAAGTGAGGAGAGGACACGGAGGTAGATGGGTGCGGTAGGCTCGGCAGTGGTTCCGGAGAGTGTAGATTGGCGCTGGATGAGTCGAGTGAGTTTGTCGAACTCTATGTGTGCGAGTTTCCAGGGAGGGTCATGTTGAGCCCGGGGAGGTGAGGGAATGAGGATTGAGCAATCGAACAGCACAGCATGGGCCACCACAGCCATTGAAAAAGAGCAGCTTTGTCAATATCATTTACTCGAGTCATCGAAAATTTGAAGAAAGGCCCCATCGTCTTCCAGTAGAGAAACAGCAAGTCGAAATGTCAACTCACCGCTGTTGATGGCAGCCCAGTCCCCGATTTTAACCTTTTGTTCAATCACGCTCCCTACTCCCTCTAGCTCTTCGATACGCTTGTCCCTAGCGGACTTGACGACATGCTTCGTGCTTTCATCGTCGCTGTCGTCAGAATCGGAATCGTCGGAGCCGCCTTTTAAGAATCGCGAGCGCTTCTTTACGGGCTCGTCCTTGGCCTCTGGTTCGTCGTCATCGTCTTCATCTTCATCTGAATCGTCGTCCGAGTCAGAGTCCGAGTCAGAATCTGAGCCACCCTCGGTACGGAGGAATCGCGACATGGGCTTGGCACCAGCTGCTGGGGCTGCGGCGGGTTTTTTGGATTTGGCAGGGGCATCGGAGCCGGACTCGTCTTGGGAGAGCAGCTCCTCATCGGAGGACGATGAGTCGTCAGAATCTGAGTCGGAATCGCCTCCACGGCGGAAGAATCGTGACATGGTAGAGTGTTGAGTTTAGAAGATTTGGATGGCGGTGTCAGATTATAAGCAGTCACAGATTCCCTCGGTAATTCTGATGTCCTGGAGAGCGAATTCAAGGACGAGCGGTGCAAGATTGGGTCACAAAAAAGTTGCAGCCAGGTCACGCAAAGGTGTGACAGACGAAGGCGCTTAATCTGGGAATTTTCGGTGGCATTTGCCGGCCGGACCTGAAAGACTTGAGAAATAATCATTGGGCGTTCGCCAGCAAGTTTCGTCAACACATTGTCTGTAAATTCTCGAAAACTTCTATCTCGACGCTTGTTCTAATATTTCTACCTATCTTCTCTCCCTCTTCCCTTTTGTCTTTTGCAGATGATTGTCTCCACCGCTGTCCGTGTTGCCCCGCGCATTGCCAGGCAAAATACTCGCGCAGCGTCATCTGCTATTGCGACCAAATACAGCCAGGCTGCGTACGGCGCCGCTCTGTCCAAGTCCCCTACTACTCTCGACACGGTGCAAAAGGAACTCGTGTCTATTGGCGCGGCTCTTAAGACGGATGCTTCGCTCGCTGCGTTTGTGCACAACCCCACTCTGTCGACCAAGGACCGCCAAGCTGGTCTCGAGGCGCTCTATGCCAAGGCTGGCTCTGGCAAGGCTGCGAGCGAGGTGACGAAGAACCTGTTTGCTGTGATGGCTGAGAATGGGCGGTTGGGCGAGACCGAGGAGGTTGTTGCTGGCTTTGCTGAGCTGGTGGCCAAGTACAAGGGCGAGTTGGAGGTGACGGTGACGAGCGCAAAGCCATTGGAGAAGGATGTGCTTGCGCGTCTTGAGAAGGCGCTCAAGGGGAGCCAAGTTGCGCAGGCTGCCAAGACGGTCAAGATCACGAACAAGGTGCGCAGACGTTTGGCATTCCGAGTCGCTGCTTTTCTCTACCTATGAAATCCGGAGCTCATGCATGCGCTTTTTCTTTTTCCTTGATGCAATGTGTTCCAATTGAATACGCTTTGCATGCATTCCATTCATGGCTCTTGCACCTCGACTGACAGGTCAAGGAGTCGCTGATTGGCGGGCTCGTGGTGGACTTTGGGGACAAGTCGATCGACCTCTCTGTCGCCTCGCGCGTTAACAAGATCAACACTCTCCTCCAAGGTAAGGCGTCCCCCCTTCTGTCTCTCTCTTCCCTTTTATGTTTATCTGCCTCGTGCTGACTGCTGCCTCCCGCCCCGTGCGTGCGTAACTCTTGCCTCTTTTTCGCTGTTCTCAGAGTCTGTGTGAGAGCGCCAAGCGGCCCGAGCTCGTCTTGTATAGAAGGTTGCTCTCTCCGTAAACTCTATTATAGTATTGCACTACATTACATTTTTGCATCTCCGCCTCACGCGTGCCTCGTGTTTCTCTCGTCGCACTTCTGCCTGCTGTCTGCGCACTTGTGTGAGATGATTTCGGTCAATTGAAGGAAGCCAAACCGAAGATTTGAATGCATGTGAATGAGCCTCATTAGGCAAGCGCCCTTCCTCTGACTTGTCTGTTGCTTACCGTAAGCATTTCGCACGGCCATCTCTCTTCCCTCCACCTTTCACTCTCTCCTTCCTCCTTCCTCCCTCCAACATACGTACGCGCGCGCGCGCAAGTCATCCCGCCCCGCGTCGTCGCTGCCATCCTCAGTCTACATCTCTGTCGTCATCATCTCATCATAGTGGGGCCTACCCTCTGTGCCTCGCCATCTGCTTGCTTTGCTTCTTCACCTGCTTCTAGTAGAGGTCCACTCGGACCGTTTTACGACACACTAAGCTATCATACACAGGCCATCATCTCGCTATGGCCCCCCACTACTTGCCCTCGTTCGTCCGTAAGGACTCGATCAAACGCCCCAAGCTAGAGCAGCACTTCTCGTCGCGCTCTCAGCTCTCTCTGCCCACCACCTCCAACCCCGGGTCCCCGGATCCGACTCCGAGCAAGACCTCGCCCGGTGGCACACCATCCATCACCCCTGCTGTCGCAGCCCCCTTCTCACCCATCGTCGAGTCACCCGTAGGCACAATCACCTCCATGGGCAGTCGCCGCCGTCGCAAGGGCAGCATCGGCTCGCTTGCACCCATGCCCGCACCCGCAAAGTCGAGCACCCTTGACTCGACACTCACGGACCATACCACCAACGACATCAGTGGCAAGTCCAGCGTCACCCTGGCCCCCGGATCGGGCTTTGGATGGGGCAAAATCATCCGAGAGGGCAAGCTGCTTTCCGTCTCGACGCTCGTCGGCGGGAATAGGGTACGCCTAAACTCGGCTGGCACAACCGCCCCTCCTATCGTAGAAGAGAAACCTGCTATGAGGAGATTGGACTCCACGACGAGGCTCGCGGAGCTCAGAGAGCTCATGAAGGCGGAGCCAGAAGGCGGCCTTGATTTCTAGTACGTGGTTGCTTGCTTACTCGTGCTCTTAGGTGACGCAGCACTGAGCTCAGCACTGATTGATCGGCCTCGTGCACATTTTCACAGTATCGTCCCGAGCGAAGATGCTCATCAATCCGAATACACAGCACCTCCAGATCGCAGGCGAGAGTTCATCTCTGGGTAAGTCTTGTCTCTGTCATCTATTCACGCTCTACGTGCTGGCAATACTCAATAAATACATATCAACTAACCCCCTTGTCCACTTACACAGCTTCACGGGTTCGGCAGGTGTTGCCATTATCTCCCGGTCCGGCGCAGCCCACCTCTTTGTCGACTCCCGCTACTGGGTCCAAGCTTCACGCGAGCTCGATCACAATTGGACACTCCACAAGGTTGGCGCCACCTCCTCAGGCGATGAGAAGACTGGTGGCGGTACGGTGCACATCCAGCCGTGGAACGAGTGGTTGAAAGACCGCCCGCGGGGGAGCCGCATCGGCATTGATTCGAGGTTGATCTCCCATGGTTCGTTTCGTAGCCCCCTTTTTTGTATTTTCGTTCTCCCGTGTTGACGATACATATATGCGCAGAACATGCCACGGCGCTTTCTGCCGCCCTCAATGCGCGGTACTCCAAGCTCGTCTTCCCCCGTGTCAACCTAGTCGATAAAGTATGGAAGAGCAGACCTGCCAAGCCATCGGGCCAAGTGTTCGTTTGGAGCGAGAAATATGCCGGTACGTCTCTATGTCTGTCTTGTTTGATTTCCTTCGTCTGCCCCTCTTTCCTGCTGCTGTGGGAATTGGATTTTGAAGAGGGAATATTCGAGGCGATTCGGGTGACTTTGCAGGAAGTTTATACTGACCTAACCCCTGTTTCTACGCTTCCTCTTCCCTCTGGCGGTGTGCGTTTGCTCTTACCGATCTTCTACGACGTTCCATGCTGCGCTCGCCCCCTGGCTTGCGTCACCCTCCCGCTCTATGTGATACTCCACCGGTACGATCGTCTACCTCATCGGGGGGTCACTACCACTTGCTGGCTGCTCTCGATCGCCCCGACTTCCGACCACCTGCGCGCTTGCTCCGAACTATCACCCACCACTTCAACTACTCCATCATTGATTGCCTCCGCCGCTCTTTGGTGGTTCATGAATCAATCATGCTTCTCATGACGGCGTACGTAAACGTCTCTATTGGCTCTACTGGCACTCGTGGGCACGACGGCCAAACAAACCGCATCCGGATTGGGACAACAAACGATTCTTATTTACTGCATATGGACATGGGTAACACCACCACCCTCCTTTGTTCACTTGCTTCTTTCCTTCTTTTCTCTTCATCTGTGTCCGGTATGGATGGGTTGCCGATGATTGTCGCATGACCGTCGACAACAGGCAAATCCGCTGCGGAAAAACTCGACGAGCTGCGCTCGTGGATTCGTAGCCAGCGGCCAGCTGCACCGCCCGTTGTCACCGCGCGCCCAACCGCCAGCTCCTCTGCTGCAAAGGGCAAAGATAAGGATGGAAAAGGTAGTGGATCGGAATCAAAGAAGGGTGCGAGCGACAAAGAGAAGGGCAAAGAACCAGTGAAGAAAGGGCCTACAGTGGCAAGTGCGCGGGCACCAGTTGCACCTGTACGTTCTCATTTCCCTCAAAGACTTTCTATGACAGCTTACTAAATCGTGGATCCCTATTACATTGCTTGTGTTCCTTCTACTATTTCCTTCAACTGTGACACATTTGTGTCCCATCACTAACATAGGTCGCAACCTTCTTCGCATCACTCTCCTCCATTGCATGGTTGCTCAACATCCGTGGCAGCGATGTTGACTTCAACCCAGTTGTGATATCGTACCTATTTGTTACGACCAAACAGGCCATCTTGTTTGTTGACAAGTCCAAAGTGGACAGCGAGGTATGCATTGTTTGCCTGGCGAAAGATCCGTGTATTGATGAACTTGCGGTTTCTATCTTATCGGTCGGTCTCAAGACGGCGGCGTATTTGAAAGCGCAAGGTGTTAGTCTTCGGGATTATGCGGACGTGTGGTCGTTCTTGCGCAAGGCTGAATGGGGTGATGGCAAGGTGCGTTTTTGGCAATCATCGATGAGCCACCCCGGTTTCTCTCGCTCTTATATCTGACTTGTCGTTGCTCTCTCTTACACTTCCATGTGCTGTGCCTACGCCGCCTTCGCTAATTCCCGCTTTTTCCACCTGTGGGATCGCACTCCTAAAATCGTTCTCACACTTGGCCTATGGTCGAAACCTCGTGTGTCTGGTGCGGACTGTGATCTGCAATGTCGGTTTTCCTTTCCCTTTGTGCATTTGCGTTGCTGCGGTCGTCCTGCTTTTCCGCCATCGCACTGCTCCGGGTTCATCGGCCTGTCGTTTCTCGCCGGCTTTTTATCTTTCTCCACCGTTGGGCGGGTGTGGGATTGAAACCCATCGGGAATACGTGCGCCCCTGCGTGCTTTCTCAATGTTTCTGCCTTTCTCTCGGCACATCTCCGACGGAACTCGACGGTTGTCCATCTACATTGACCTAAAACTTTCCTACGGCCTTATCGTTTTTGGGGATCTCGACACCAGGTCCTGATTGATAAACAAACCCCACATGCCGTCGCGCTCATGCTTACCTCCGCGCGCTATACGATTACACCATCATGGGTGGACCAAGCCAAGGCGATTAAAAATGAAGTAGAGATCCAGGGCTTCAGGAATGCCTATACGCGAGACGGAGCCGCAATGGTTCGTAGCTTGCCTTGTCGCCTTACCACCCCACTAACCATCCAAAACACTCGTACAGGTTAAATGGCTCGCTTGGTTAGATGAGGTTATCCGCGCTGGCCAACCCATCACCGAGTGGGAGGCCGCAGAAGAGCTTACACACTACCGCGAGCAAGGCACCCACTTTTGGGGCCTTGCATACGAGAACATCAGCGCGACTGGCGCGAATGCTGCGCTGCCACATTATACAGCCTCCCAGGAGGGCGCAGCGATCCTAGATGTTGGGCGCCCGTATTTGAAGTGAGTCATTTTTCGCGCTTCGTCAATAGTATTGAGGAAACGAATCGTAACATCCTTCCTTTCTTCTCTAGTGATTCGGGGGGCCAATACTTTGACGGCACATGCGACACGACACGTACAGTCCACTTTGGATTCCCAACTGAGGAGCACATGGAGGCGTACACGCGTGTGCTGCAGGGCCACATTGCGATTGATAGTGTCATATTCCCTGAGGGTACGACAGGGAGGCAGCTAGATGTCCTGGCGCGCAAGGCGCTCTGGAAAGATGGGTGCGTGTCTGACTTGCTTTCTAACATCGACCTGTTGCACCATGCTGTAGTAACACTCATTTCTCCTATTATTTTGGCCTCCAGAATGAACTATGGGCACGGCACGGGACACGGTATTGGCACTTTCCTCAACGTACACGAAGGCCCGCATGGGTTCGGGATCGACGTCCCACTTAAGCCAGGGCACATCATCACGAACGAACCTGGGTTTTACAAGGAAGGTGAATTCGGGGTCCGCATTGAGAGTGCTTTAGTTGTGAAGCGTGTTGAGGTACGTTTTTCTCCCCTATTGTCCCATTGTCTTGCTTGGTGAGAGATAACCGACCCTTGAACCTCACGCTATCTCTGCATTATATAGACGAAACACGAGTTTGGGGGCAAGATTTGGCTTGGCTTTGAACGTCTAACACAGGTGCCCATCCAGCTCAAGATGGTTAAGATGGACCTTCTCACCAAGGAAGAGAAAGCGTGGCTAAAGGTATAATCCAATCTTATCTGGAAAAATGACCGGGGTGCTCAATGCTTTGTTTGTCTGATAACAGAATCACAATGCCACTTGCCGAGAGAAACTTGCTGTCCTCTTGGCAGAGGACAAGCGCGCACAGCGGTACATTAAGCGCGAGAGCACCAAGACGGCACCGGCAAAGAGTCCGGTGGCCCTCGAGTGGGATTGATTGGATTGCCTTTGAGAGGTAACTCCCTGGATACCCCCCACCATGTCGTTGGATTCTCTTGTTGTTTTCTTTCCTCTGGGTTCTTCAGGCTTGTGGATGTTTCGGTTTCTACTTTTGTTTTCCAGTCGTTATGTGCTCGGTTGTTCACTGGCTTGATCGCGTCGGACGTGTCGACTGGTGCGATGGCGTCTGGTGCTAGTTAGATCAACCAAACTTCCATGCGGTCCTCCTATCTTCGTCTCATTGCGCCACCTTATACAGTACGTACCCCCGCGAGACCCTCTCAGTTGTTCTATGTCCTCTGCCCCTAGCATGCGAGTCTATCACTTTGGCCTACTATGTCATGGCTCTTGCTGTGGAACTATAGCTCTACTTCCCTCGTAACGTATTCCTTTGTCGCTTTAATACCCTTACCCCTACTCCTCGCCGTCTATCTGTTCGACCTTCCTCCTTCCCTTGATGTATGTTCCTTTGCTTCCACTACTGGATATAGGTACTCTGTCTGTCTGTTCAGCCTCCCCTAATAGACTTTCCGTACATAACAAAGCTGGTGAAGCTAGAAGAGTGGCACAGACTATCTGAGAGCTGATATAAGGCCCAAGGAGGGCTGGGACGCAGATTGTCGTATAAAGCGATTTTTCCCACGTTGGAGTGTTGCGAGGAGGGCCTCGGTCTTCCAGAACTGCCCATCATGAGGGAGTCCTACAACCACCAGCACCCTGGCTTCTCGACGAGAACGTGGCTAAGCAAGCAAATCGAAATTAAGCCTGTACCACCGCCCTTGGCCAATTCGCACATAGAACAATCAATTCCGGTAGCGGACACAGCAGATTAATCGAAGCGGCATGGGCAATTGCTAATGGTCGCGAAGTCCTCCAGGGGCTTCGGCATTTGCCCTTCGTTCAACAAAACTATAACGTTTGTGCAACGAAGGTGGTTGGAAAGACAAAGCGAATCTGGAACCAACCATTCGTCCCTCTTACACTGGTCCTCGAAACGTTAGCACCAAATCCCAGAACCTCTTAGGCTCCAAATGGTTTTGGAAGTTTTCGAATAAACACCCAGTCCTGTCTCCTCATCATTTTTTTATCGCTGCCTCATCAAGCTTGGTCTGCCTATGTCAATTGAGGGACACTAATCACCAATTTCGGTATATTTGCACCGATTTGCAATCATAGTCGCAACCAATACCTCGGTGTTATCTAACGCTCCCCCTCAGGCATGCTCCACACCTAGAGCGTCGCCCTGGCCTTGATTTTACGGACCTTTGACCGGTTTATGATCTTTATCCATCAACCAGCCGCTCACAATGGCTGGTTTCCTCAGCCTGTTGAGAAGCATCCCAACCTCGATTGACCCACCCGAGGACCCCACAGATTTCGCCCTGTATCTATCCAAGGTCATCAGCAATGAGATCTTCTTTCGCGCCGTCCTAAGACTGGGAGGTCCTCACAGGCTAAACTCGGTTTTCATCAAGGTTACTTGCTTCCTCGTGTTGCTTCAATTTGCTCACCTTTGCTTTTCAGGCCTTGGATTCGGAGGAAACAAAACCAGAACTGAAGCCCCATATCGTCAATCGCCTCAGAACCATTTTGGCCGAATTCCCGGAGATATGCTTCAATTACGGCCACTCCGATGGTACAGATCTAGAAATCGGTAGGGTTGAAGAAGAAAAGCCCAATGTTTCCATCTTTCGTGGCACAAGGACTACTGTTCGAGCTGAGCGTCTACCCAGCCGCGAGACAGTCACCTGGCACGTGTGGAGTAACTCTGAACGAAGTCCATCCATAATTCAGGTGAGACTTTGAAAAGCTTTCTCATCATCCTTACTCAGCCAGCTTTTGAGATAGGTCGTAAAACAAAACATGCTCAGACTTCTATTTGCTGTGAACCACTCTTGTATCATGACGATCGATAGTGTGTATCAGCCGAAACAATCAGCTACCACCCTATACGCCGTCTCTCCGGATACTGGTCGTTCTGTTATTGATTGCCTCAAGCAGTTATCACCATCAGAACGACCATATGTTTGGATGAAGATCGTAAGCTTCGTGCTCCACCTTATGCGAACTGTGATGAGTCTAACGCCCTCGGGCGCACCTACAGGCTTCCTCTATTGCGTCGGCAATTCAATATCTCCACTCATTCCCATTATATCTGCCTCATGGTGATATCAACTCTGTAAGTCATAAGGCTACACATGGTCAAGTGATCTCTTCGAACCTTAGCTAATCTTGGGGGTAGAGGACCATATGCATTGAAAATAATGGCAATGTGAAGCTTGTTGACCTTGGTCTAGCTCGCACGCTGGATGACCTTAAAGCCTTCCAAGAGATGCAGCGGACCCCACCATCTCCAATTTCGTCGCAAGACCTCCTGAAACTGAATGGCTCTCGCCGACGGAACGAACGGTTCATCAAGTAATGTCGGCCGCTATTACTGCTGCCATTTGTAGATGCTTAGCTGCATTCCTGATTTTCAAGGGATAAACGAGACTTCGGTCTCACTATGCTTCAATTTATTCGACTTGATGACGAGAAAGTGCGACTAGGTGATATGCTTTCCCTCTCACTTCGCAATGTTGACGGGTGGTCAACGCTTGCCCTGAGCTTCGCAATTAGCACCCTCCGGCCCTTCATTGAGCTCGACCCTGAAGAAACAAGGGACTCCAATCACGACCATCCGGCTTCCCTCTTCTATGCTATCACTCGCCTCCAACAAATGTCATCCCTCCTGCTATTACAGTCGCATGAAGTCACTTCCATGTCCGTCAATGTCCTTGACGAACGGCTATCCCTTATCTCATTCCCAGGATCTCCACCTTTCATTGAATCGATCACAATATGCCGTTCTGCAGATGCTTTGCGGGTGAGTGCACAGTGTCACTGTATTGCGCGATCGGAAACGATAGCACGACACATCTTCTTTCTCCCCCAGTTCTATGCTCTTTTAACCATCGACTCCTGTGGAGAGCAAACCTGGGCTAGCACTCAGCGATTGCTTCATGAAGACGGAGCCTCGGATAGTGTATCCATTTGTAAAACGAAGGGCTGCCTTCATGATCCTGATGACGAGGATCTTATGACGTGTACATACGAGTCCCTCGATCTACCGCAACTGGTAAAGATCCTTCCAACCTTGGGCGGAGGAGTCTCAGGAAACGCCCCGTTCCCTCGTCCAGCGTCAGTTCGCTCCCATTCTGCCAGTATCTGGATGAGCATTCTAATCTTGGTTTTCTATATAAGCGCGCATAATCTCGATAGCTGGTGGTATGTCATGGCGCTTCTTGCTGCCTGCAGACCGCATCGTTCTCAATGGACTGCTCCTCCAAACTCCAAGTGGGCAGCAGAAGCTATATCTGCTTTTCACAAGCCTGTCCCCCGCCTTATTGCCCAGATTGTTGCAAGAAAGGCGCACTCGCCGTCTGACCTTTTCCCCCTATCAATTACGCGGCGGTTCTCATTATCAGATTGGGTGATTCCAACTGTGTTACCTAACGAACGGCCCTGGATGTCGTCGGACCTCGCGCTTGATCGAGATCCTGTAATGAGCGCTCGGCTGATCTTAAACGACGCCAGGTACCACTCTCTCGCACAACTCGAGTCTAATGAAAGTCACGCCCTCAACCTACTTCAAGAGGTACGTGGAATATTTCCATTCTCCAATGTCCCGAGTGCTTCGATATCCAGTGCCACTGATGCATGATGATTCATTGAGGCTCTCGACGACCCCAATGAAAGCCTCAGAGGCGACCGTCCGAGAGCATTGGGTTTACTTCAAAAGATTGCGTCTCACTCAGGCAAACTACCTGACTGTGTCCGGATATTAGATATCCGTAATCGAGTGTTTCAGGATGCAGGGGGTGAAGCAATTATTTGGAGTGTTGAGCTGGATGGTAAGAAGGCCATTGCACGGGATGCTCGACCTCCAGAAAATCAAGATTGGAGATCAGAAGACGGATTGCACATCCTTTCGGTGCGTGGGTCTGATAACTTCCAAATCATGATCCAAATGATTAGCTAAGATTTTGATAGGTGATTCGTCGAGAGATTCTATCCCAGATTCAGATCAAACACCCGAACGTCATCTCTATACTCGGCATATCCTCCGATGATTTACACCCTCTTTCAATTATCACCCCTTTGGCTCACAACTCGAACGCACTTCAGTACTTGAAACGCTTGGACCAAGACCGTCGGGCCGGTGCGATGCTTGATATCGTAAGCGCTGTCCATAACCTCCGATAGCATTCTCGGAGTATTTGCTGAGAACAGATATATAGGTTACCAATATTGCCTCCGCGCTAGATCATCTCCACGGATTCCGTCCTGAAATCGTCCATGGCGATCTACATGGGGTTAGCATTCCAATTCACGTTTGAGCCAGCAGTTTCTGATTGAAATGTCGAAGCGTAACATCTTAGTAGACGCGGAGGGCAATGGGTTACTGTGCGACTTTGGCCTCTCACGCATCAAGCATGAGCAGACCCGCACTGAGACCAAGATCGCGGAAGGTGGGAAGTACCGTTATCTTGCACCCGAACTGCTGGCACCCCATGCGCTCAAGTTCCGTACGACGCCTGCATCAGACTGCTATGCATTCGCAATGACGATCCTTGAATTGGGGACCGTCCAAAGGCCATTCGTGGAGTTCCTAGAAGAGCGAGCAGCGTTTAACGCTGCAGAAAGAGGGATCAGACCGGGGAAGCCACTGGCTAAGGTGTTTGGTTCACTTGGTCATCACGCTGTCGATCTGCTGTGGGCCCTGTTGACAGAGATGTGGGATCATGACCCTACCAGACGCCCAAGCATGCATGTAGTGAATTGTCGTTTAGTTGAAGTTTTCTGCACACTTCGGTAGTGCTTTAGCATGAGCTATATGTAGTAGATCCCGAACGTGCTTATCGGCCTTGATTCAATGCCATCATCTGATCTGAATCTTCATTGTAACATGACTCATGGGGCGGCTCAAACTCAGTGGTCCCTGCGTTCCGTTCGGAAGACGGGGGCAAGCCGTTCACTCCCCCTCCTCCCGTATTCCGCCATCCGTTCCCTGTCCGTTCCCAGGTATGGAACCCATTCTACAAAGCGATGATTAGGCCATCAAGACGGCACCCAGACTTACGCGTCGAGCTCTAGCGCAAGGCTGCCGAAATTTTAGATATGAATCCTTGAGCCAGCACCGACAGTATGGATGTCAACGTTGGTCGTATAAAAACGCTCAGCTGGGCGAATGCGTCTCCACATTCGACTCTGGAGTAAGCCCCTCACAATGTCTACCATCCCATGGCCCAAACGTGATGTTGGGATAGTCCAAATCAACGGTATGTGGGCTAGAAATGTTCTAGAAGCTGTTGTAATTTCCCTCGAGAAGAATTATACTAATTATGGACCTCTTGATAGCTCTGGCCCATGGAATGATGTCCATGGGTGGCAACGTTTATGGCGCTGCAGCGGCTGACGAAGAACGTTTCGAGGTATGCAAGGGTATTGAGTCTGGCTTCGAGTCACCTACCTCCGTATTGAATCGCCTATCACCCATTAAAGGTTCTTGACCGTCTTTGGGAACTGGGGCAAACAAACTGGGATACTGCTCACATGTATGTGAGTATAAAATTACATTGTTACAATTTAGTCTCGACGTTTCTCACTCGATAACTTTACTCTCCGTTACTTGCTTCAGGGAGATGCTGAAGAGCTGATTGGCAAATGGTTGGCAAAACATCCTGAACGCCGTCCTGAGATCTTCCTCGCCACCAAGTTTGGTGTCCAGCTAGTTCCTCATACAGCGATTCGGGGTGACCCCGAATTTGTTAAAGAGCAGCTTGCTACGTCGCTAAAACGGCTTCAGACCGATTATATTGATCTGTACTACCAACATCGCCCTGATCCTAAAACTCCGATCGAGGTCACTGTCAAGGTGCTCGCTGAATTCATCAAGTTAGTGCTCAAATTCATTCCACAAGGCTGAGGTAGTGATATCTTAATCTTAAGGGAGGGGAAGATTCGACAATATGGCCTATCAGATTCCTCAGTCACAACGATTCGCCGTGCCCAAAAGATCCATCCCATGGCGGCGATTCAGATCGAGTACGTGGAACTCCCGCTTTTTTTTTTTTTTTTTTTTTTTGGCATTTGGAGGGGCCTGCCTAATGCGGGACTCAGAATTAACCCCTTTGCGCGTGCTGCTTTGGCCCCTGGTGGACTTGTCGAGACTGCATCCGAACTGGGAATTACGTGAGTTGTATAAACTCATCAGTGACCACCGTCTGACCAAGAACTTTGACGTCTAGCGTGTTTGCATATGCACCAAACGCTGCAGGTATGGCGGTTGGACGCTTTGTGAGTGTCACTAGATCTATTTCTTTGAAATCGCCTTGGTGTCTCTCATCTTAGACCACCAGAAATCCCCCGATGAGCTTCCTCAGGGCGATATTCGTCGAGGATTACCTCGCTATCAGCCCGAGGTCTTCCCACATGCTCTTGAGCTCTCAGAGACGTTTGCCTCTATTGGTCGGGCCCTTTCTCCGGCTGCCCCATACACCGCGTCTCAGGTTTGCCTGGCTTGGGTTGCTGCACAGGCTAGCAATGTCATTCCTGTGCCGGGGAGTAGCAGCGTGAAGCGTACGGAAGAGAATTGTCGAGCAGTGAATGTGTTTGGCCAGTTGGGCGAGGAGCATCTGGCGCTCATCAGGGCAGCGCTGAAGAAGACAGACGAGACAGTAGCGAAAGCCTCAAGGAGGCAACCAGGTGCTGGAGAGCTATCATTTGTTGAAACTCCAGAGTACGTGCCTTAGGAGGGTAGCTGAATCCTTCGTGGATTCCTGCTGAAATGTACGAAATGAAATAACCAGCAATCGATGCTCCTGAGGATTCTCTAGCCGGATCCAGTGGTATAGGGGGCGCAAACTCTAGGAGGGACCGGCTTGTGACGACAAAATCTTGCGACATCATGCCAACTCTGGCGACAAAGCAAGTGAGCATCAATATCAAAAAAGCTTTGACTGAATTAGGCTTTATTATAATGTAAAAAGGATAGATAGCGCTATAGGAACGTCTACACCCGGAAACGAAGGTATGCCATCAGCAGAGCGGCACTACCAGTGGCTATATAAGAGGATCATTTAGTCTGGGCTGTCAGGAAGTCATAGTGAAAAGATACCACGTACCAACAGTCACAAGGTACTGCAGGGTCGATTGCTAAACGAAAATGAATGATGACAAACAGATGACAAACAAGAGCGCACTGAACCGACCTTTGACGTTTCGATCGCTGTTCTCAGCCCCGAGATTTCCGTCTCTATCCTTGTATCCACCTCCCGTATCTTTATCTCCTGCAGCGCAGTCTCGTCTCGTATCCTTCCTGGAAAGGAGAAAGCAACCAAAGTCAACAGATAGCAGCCTCGGTGAGGGCCAACGAAGCAGTTCAAATGATAACAATGGAATGCACACCCTTTTCCAAGTTTAGATCCAACCGGAATCCTGCTTGACTTCTTGTGATTTCTTCCCGCAGACGTTGCTTCAATTTGTCCACCTCAGCCATCAGCCGATCGTTCTCTGCTTTCATGAGTGCGAGGTCATTCTTCTCGACGAGCTGCATTTCGGATTTGAGTTGCGCAAAGTCTACTTTCTGGGTATAGTGGAACTGCCGGCCCGGTATTTGCGTCATAGAGGGAACCGTGTTGTACGAGGGCTGAAGACTAACCTTTTCCTGTTGTGTCTTTGATACCATATTCTGGGTCAGGTTGCGAATGCTTTCATCAATAACATCGGCAATAGCAGCCATGATGCCCTCGGACTGGGCGCGTGTCAACCCCTCGCGTTCTAGACGCTGGACAAAGTGGTGTGAATCGAAATGGTAGTCTTGTTGCCGCGAGGAGACGTGTACGAGACGTCGAGGATGAATCGAGTATGATGGATATTGTGAGTGGGGTCGCGCCTGAATCGTCTGAGTGGGGCGGTGTTGCAACAAAGGGGACGAAAGTCGAGTTTGTCCAGCTTGCAATTGCAAGGGTGATACTGGGCCAATGATATATAAAATTCAGTAATAAAACATATTTCTACCTATTGTTCACTAACAGATGGAGGTTTTTGGTCTCATATCGTCGAAGAAAGGTAAATTCGTGTGGAAGGACGAGGCACTTTGCACCTCGAGCCAAACAGGGTTCAACGAATACGGTTGCTGTTGGCTTTCCTAGATATGTGCGACAACAGGCAAGAACTGAACAAAGGTTTATCTACCACAATTATTATTGGGCCTCAAGTGAGACAAGCCTACTACTGAGCCGCCGGAGCAACATACATAAGAATATGATCGGAGCAGAGTTCAACCTCCCGCCTCAATCCATTCTACAAGCCGCTTTAGCCTCCCCCTCGGTCTCCAGCCAATTTCACTGCGATACCACCCAGGCGCGATTGATCCTTTATTTTGCTCACCGGCCTCGAGCTGGCTTAGCCCGAGCGACGTGGGATCTTCACTAAATATGTTGTCCTCCCATTCCTCTCTGCGTCGTTTCCGATACGAAATTGAACCTGATGCAGGATCAGGGAGCAAAAGCTGAGGTGAAGAAGAGGGGAACTCAACGAACCCAAGGCCAAATGCTTCTGCCATACGTGCCCAGGCATCACGCAGAATCAGCCGATCATTTCCAGTTGTACGGGCAAAGGCGATGAGCGCGAGATAGACGATTGACGGGGGGATGATAGGAGGGTCTAATCCAGGGAGATGAGATGAGAGCTCTGGTGTAGCCACACTGTAGTCCGAGGGCGAGAAGGATGATGAGAAGATGGGAGATGCTGATGATGCTGAGTGTGGTGGTGAGCTTTGTGCTGATGATGATGACGTATTCTTGGATTGGGATTGGGATGAAAGTATTTGTGTGTTCGGGATTTTATTCCGTGGATGAAGGCGTGGCACGTTCAAAAACTCATCGAAGATGACCTCGAGGTTCTCAATCGTCCACTGCTCGTAGGAATCGGGCTCTATCACTTCTAGCCGTCGCGGGAGCGGTGGGGGAGCTGGAATAGGGATCGATTCGCTGTTAGATGAGCTAGTCTGCTTGTCCAGCCGCCGCAAGTGGGGAGTAATCAGGTGCGAGACGAGCCATGAAGCCTTCCCCTCTGTTCCAGATGATGGTGGGGATCGGATGGATTGGGAGTTGCTAGGTGCGCTCCCTTGGAAAGGGAGACTTAGAGCTGACTGACTGGACACCCCGAAGCGATTGAATCCAATAAATAAAGCACGATAGATGTGAATCGTGGTGGGAAGGTGAAAATGCCGCGATGGTAAGAAGGATCTCCGAGAGCGAGAGGTCTTGGAGGTAGAGTGGGGAGGGGAAGACACGCCAAGTTGTGCATCTACAAATTCACGAAATACAGTGATGGCGTTCAGGAAGTCACCGTGATATGCGAGGCATTGGAGGAGAGATCGGAAGGTGATCTGGTCCGGGGTGATGGAGGAGAGGATGGAAGGGATATTGGGGACGGAGAATATTGTGCGGGAAGCGGATGGTGATAAAGTAGAATTCTCCATTCCTGATGAAGGACGGAGATTTGGTTCCCAGGTTCGTGGCTCTGCGGTAGGACCAGCAGGTGTGGGCGAGTGAGGCTGATAGTGACGCATTCGGTCATATATTTCTCGCGCGACATCCAACTGTCCGCTACGACCATAAGCCCAGATGAGAGCATTGGTGCCATCCACTCCTAGCCCTTCCTCCCACTCGAGGAGCTGCAGGACATGGCTGGGTACGTCCTGCATACGCCCAGAGCGCCCAGAGTGGGTGAGCATAATGAGCCTAGTTATTCGGTCTGGTTTGATAGCTTGTCCATGCGTGCGCATGAAGTCGAGTGTCCGACGGAAGGTCCGTACGGAGCCAGTGCGCGAGGCGATAGCAAGGAGCGTGTTGAAGGAGACAATGTCTAAATTCCGACTCGAAGTCTCGGGGGGACCTTGGCTCTGCCTTGAGAAGGAGTCGGCCATCATGTCATATGCGGAGCCCAATGCTGCCTCATAGTCACCAACGGTGGTACGCCGAAAGCCAGAGCCAGCAGCGTGAATGAGAACGTTCCACTCCCATTGGTGGATTATGCACGCGTTGGAACTCATCTCGGATAAGACAGAAAGCAACCGGAGAAAAGTCTTGCGATTGCGCGGAGAGGAGGTTGCAAGGGCTGCCACGATGGAATGGAGAAGCCGCGGAGGAATAAGAGCAGAACCGATGGGATGGTTGTGGACGATTTCTTGGTAGGTATTCCACATTCGCTGAACGTCCTTATGAACTGTAGCGTGGTATAGAGTAGAGATGAGCGCGACTGAAATTTCGTCAGTCTGGTACGTAGGAGGTATTCGCCTCAGAGTGGCGAGGAGCCTCCGCTCCCTTTTTGTTGCCTGCTTTGACGTCTGAGGGTCCTGGAGGGTGCGACGGGGTTTTGTTTTAGGCGTAATGGGCGAATCACTCATCTTTCCGATTGGGGCTGAGGTCTAAGCACAGACGCATAAGACGCGTTAGGCTGTTGAGTTCAAAGAGCTTACCGAGGGAGAGGTCACATAGACTGGCTTGTATGTGTCATGAGAGTTATTTCTATGTGAGTGTGCGGATGATGCCATGCGAGGGCTCCGGAGACGGTGCATGGTGCGCTGTGACCTAAAATGCCAGAACCGTGTCAGTAAAAAGGGCAGAAGGTAGCCGGAGAGCGGGAGAGCATTACAATTGATGGAATAACGTGCCGCGAGCGAAACGGCGAGAGATCATAAAAAATTAGAAGAATTCATCCGCTCCAGGTTTGTTGCAGAACGCCGTCTGTGGTGTCGAGAAATGCCTGTTCTGCTGATTCGGGACCGCCGGCGCTGGCCGGTCACCAACTGAATTGGGCCACTCAACTTTTTCACCCTCCCACCTGCCCTTCTTCGTTGAGCACAATGGCGACCAAAAGCCTCAAAGCGATTGCGCCTGTGCCAACATCGGCAGACTTCCTTGACATCGTCCTCTCCAAAACTCAACGGAAAACCCCTACCGTCTGTCTTTTCCGCACATATTCTGAGCAAAACCTCGTCCTCATGTAATGATATAGGTCATCCATAAAAACTTCAAAATAAGCCGAATTCGTAATTTCTATATGCGAAAGGTCAAATTCACTCAGGAGGCATTTGATGAAAAGCTTAATGCCATCCTCCAAGATTTCCCCATCCTCGATGTATGTCCGATCTCCTCGTGTACCACCAAGGATTTGACTGAATCTGTATATTCCATAGAACCTCCACCCTTTTATGTCCTCCCTCCTCAACGTACTTTATGACAAGAATCACTATAAGCTTGCTCTTGGCCAAATCAATACCGCTCGACATCTCATCGACCAAGTTGGGAAGGATTACGTCCGGCTCCTCAAGTTCGGAGACAGCTTATACCGATGCAAGCAGCTCAAAAGGGCCGCCCTAGGCCGGTTAGTCCCTTTTATATTGTCTTAAAACTGTTATCATGACATCTCCCAATAGAATGGCGACGGTCATGAGGCGACAAAAAGATCCCCTGGCATACCTCGAGCAAGTCCGCCAGCATCTCGCTCGTCTCCCTTCAATAGATCCGAACACCCGCACCCTCCTCATCTGTGGATATCCCAATGTCGGCAAATCCTCGTTTATGAACAAGGTCACCCGCGCCGATGTCGATGTCCAACCCTACGCATTCACCACCAAGTCTCTCTTCGTGGGCCATCTTGACTACAAGTATCTGAGATGGCAGGTTATCGATACCCCTGGGATATTAGACCATCCACTCGAGGAAATGAATACGATAGAGATGCAGAGCATCACGGCCATGGCACATCTTCGCAGTGCTATCCTGTATTTCATGGATCTCAGCGAACAGTGCGGGTACACCGTAGAGGCTCAGGTGCGTATTTCTCCACTGAATCAACCCATACACAATTCGGGCGCCCGATACTGTCGGCTTATCTACCGTTCTGCAGTGCAAACTCTTCCACTCCATCAAACCTCTCTTTTCCAACAAGCCCACTCTCATTGTCTTCAACAAGACCGATGTCAGGCGTCTTGATGATCTCCCCGTGGAAACGCGTGCCATCGTTGACGAGATCTTGACACAAGAAGATGTTACCGCTGTACACGTCTCATGTTATTCGGATGAGGGTGTCACGGACGTCAAGACGACAGCATGCGAGAAACTTCTCGCACACCGCGTTGAGGCTAAACTTAAGGGTACCAAAATTAACTCAGTTCTGAACAGGATACATGTTGCACAGCCCAAGCCGCGTGACGATGTAGTCCGGGAACCATTCATTCCTGATGCCGTCAAGGCGAGAAGGAAGTACGACCCCGAAGATCCGATGAGACGCAAACTGGAGCGTGACTTGGAGACGGAGGGTGGTGGCGCAGGAGTTTACAACATCGATACAAAGAGTGAGTGTCCCTTACCTCGCTTGTTTTCTCTTGATGATTAATGCCATATCCTTCGTTTCCATCAGAGAACTACCTCCTCGCAAACGACGAATGGAAGTACGATGTTATTCCCGAAATTATGGACGGCAAAAACGTTGCGGATTTCGTCGACCCTGATATTCTCGAGAAACTCGAAGCACTCGAGCGAGAGGAGGAGAAGCTTGAAGCAGACGGTTTCTACGACGATGATGAAGAGATTGTAAGCCCTTTATCCCTGGAAACACGCTCTATCTAATCAATCTTAACCCATCCAGATCGATTCTGACGAAGAAGCCTTCCTCGCTGAAGAAGAGGCCAATGCTAGCACGAAGCATGCTTCAGAGCGCAAAAAGATGTTCAAAAATCGCCCCGTGATGCCCCGTACCGCGACAGCAGGGCAACGGACAACATCGGACATGACGGCTGCCCTGGCAAAGGCTGGGTATGACACTACGAAGCTGGAGGCACACGTGATCCGAGCTAAAGCGCTGGGGGCGGAGGCCCGTAAGCGGAAGAGGGATGAGAGAATGGATGTAGACGAAGATGGTGAGGGAGTAGGAGACGAAGATGGAAGCTGGGAGGACGACGGAATGGATGTGGATGGAGACGAGCTCGAAAGAACACCGCCCAAGCGTGTGAAGGGTAACTCGGGCGGCGTGATGGCGAGGAGCAAGCTTCCACAGACGAATCGGCAGCTTGCTGGGTTCAAAAACGCTGAGGTATATCCATTTGTCTCTTCGTCCCGCGAAGCATGTCTGATTTCTCATCTCTCTTTCGTCCCTGATAATGACGTTTAGCAAGCAAGCAAGGCCGTCAAGCTCCGCAACCTTGGTCAACGAGAGCGCAACTACAATGCACGAGCAGGCGAGGCAGATCGTGCTATCACTACCAAAATGGTACGTCGTTCCATATCTCGCGGGGACTCACAGCATTTACTCATTCAAATTCGTTTCCTTTCATGCTATTCATAGCCAAAACACTTATTCGCTGGGAAGCGGAAGGGAGGCAAGACAGATCGGCGATAAGCGCGATGGACTTATTTATTTCAGTTCCTCGTTACGTACCATTACATCCAGGCTCGCTATTCTGGTCGATGCCCATGCTTTCTCACGAACTCCTTTGCCTTTGCCTTTGGTGTTTTGTGCCTTCCTGTGATCACTGATAAAACAAGCATTTTCATCCTAACTGTACGCGGCTCTGTTGAAGTGCTGTTTGGTGATGACATATGTATACGGGTCGAAAGAGCAAGAAGTGAACTGAAGACCATTTAATCAGCCTCAAAAGTACGAGGGTGGAACGATAGCTTTTCAGTCTATATTGACATGGATTGCGTCCTGAGTACATACATGTATTAGCCAATAAATCGCTCTGAATTGCCGGAGAAATGCATTTCGGTTTGCTACGTTGGGAGTGACTTTGACGAGGAAGCTCTGATCAAGAGCAGCAAGGAAACGATGTACAAAATGCTTGACAGTATTTTAGTCATACATATATAATCAACCCATATACGTTTCTCGAGGCCGACCTAATATCTCATCCTCGATCAAATCGAGGCAGCCACCAAGCGAATTTCGCCACGAAGGCGCGTGGTTCGCGCCGCGTGAGTCGTGACGAGTCCAGAATTCCCACATTTGATGAGCACAACACCCGTCCCCGCTCAGTTACCAAAGCCGAGCGCTACTTTGAGTCTACAATTTAGAGTACAGCCTCAACACATACTATGTATATCGGTCGCCTTTGCCACAATCCCTAACGCTTTCTAGCCTACTCCATAGCACGTAGAAAGGATTAGGGCACAACTGCGTCCGTAATGCCTGTTGACATGGTCCTCCTCACTTCTTCAAGTTCTGAGCAACAAGAAGGCCTCCCACCTGTTCCTATCGTAGACTTGAAGCCTATAGACGAAAATAGTAGGTTCGCAGGAATCTAGGCTACACTTTCTGCTGATTCACAACAACTAGAGCTAGCCTCTTCCTTTTTCGCGGGTTCGCTTGCAACCTCCTCTTTCGTGTTCAACGCGGTAGACGGTCCCCGCCGGTGGGCCAAAGAAACTGGTTTCGTGAGCTCAGGCCGTTTTTTCGGCCTCCTCGAGATCTCTGTTATCCTCATCTGATGTTCCATGGTGGTCCAGCTCTGGGGATTCCTGGTGATTGGGGGTGTGGTTGTGGCAATCCTCTGTAAGATTCCAAAGGCAACGACCGCCCAGAATCAAACCATCTAAACCGTTGGGAACGTGATCATTCTCTTCTCGTCTTAGTGGTCCTCGACATGTATCGAATGCTGTGCAACTATCTTGATGCCCTCACGGCTACGGAATCGAAGCAGGCCACGATGGCAATGCGGCGGAGACGTGCTGTTCTCATGTAGTGACTCTCCATCACCCTCTGCTCCAAACCAGCGGTCGATTTGTTTGCTTCCTCCGTAGGATGTTGCTGACGCCTATGATCTGGGTAATCGGTGAGTGCTTTTGTTTGTTTCTCTTACTCCAAGTGTCATGGTATTGTACATTTTTCGACTCTGACATCCGTTTGCAGCAAATTTTTGGCTCCTCCCAGTCGTATTCAGCGTTTTACCACAAAACCCTCTCCATGAGATGCTAGAAAAATTCAAACCATATGGTTATTCCGCTCTTTGGGCTGCTGGTAGGCTGTCATATTCTATCCTCAATTAGATTACCAACTAAGCTATGTTGATTTATAGGGGTGATGGCAAGCGTCGGAATGGCCCAATTTGCCATCTATCTTCGAGTCCAGAGGGGTAAAATCCGTCTGGAAGAGGCTTGAGAGGATGGAGAGTGGACCCGGCGGTATAACATGCAATGAAATAACGGAGCTCCAATAGCCATAGTCCTGCTTCTGTAGATGAGCGTTCCATGTCTACGAATGGGGTCCACCGATTCCTCTAGAGAAATAACCCCCGTTAAAGGGCTATAAAAAGGAAGGACTGAAGGTCTATAGAGTGAAGGGTGACGCCCAGGCTTGAAGTACTGTACTGGAACGACCATAAGTTCAGTCACGGGTCACAGACCCCAATGAACCGAACTTAGCAGCATGGTCACTGGTCACAATGGGGAGCTAAGCGGGGCGCTTATTAAATATTTGAAATCTCTAAAAATCCGAAGCAAATTCCCATAAAACCTAGAAAACCTTCTGAAATGCTGGGAATAGTGTAAAAGACCGGAGCGCGGCGCAGTGAGCTATCAGATGTCTTGTGAACAGTTACGCTCAACGTGGTGAGTCACTCGTCCGATCTTATTTGGCAAATCGTGATGCAGATCCTTATCGTCAATTGTTGGAGAAAACGAAACCGAGTTAATGGATGGCGGAAAAGACGTTTCTTAGAGTATATAGGGGCTCCATGACGGGTTTGGTGCAGCTCCTGGCCCAGGAACTGGTGTATCTAATGCCTATCCTTCCTCCCCGTGGGCGTTTTCTGACGATGGGTCACAGGTCACAGATGGCCATGAACCAATGAACTATCGGCCATTTGGTCGTGAACCGGGTCACAGGTCACAACCCCAGAACCTATGGTCGTTCCAGTACAGTAGCTAGCAAGACCCATGCGGTCAATGACCTATAAAGAGGAGGGACTACGGAGCCATAGTGTTGGAGGTGGTAAGCACGCTTCAAGCAGCGACGAGTCCTGCGCATTCCTGTGAGGTACGTTGCGGTTGCTGAAGTGGCAACAAAACTGGTCAAGGACTGCCTGGTTTGGTCAGGTTGTTATCAGATCTCTTGAGAGAGAAGAATCTGTCCTTTGCCCTATCATTGAAGCGATATTCTAATCTACTAGTATTTAGCCTAATGATGTGGGCTTGAGGCAGCAAATCGAGCCCGAGGATGGGTGTTTGAAACAAGTATCATTGAGCCTCATTAGACACCTAAGCTCAATCATATGAGGATATAAACCAGAGCTCACGGGCCAAGAGCAGAATTGATTTTGGACGTGAAGGGTCCTATCTAGTCTTGTCAAGTATGAAAATTTCCAGCAGGCTAAACAAACGCTTTATAGTGTAGAATAATCTGAGCAGTGCTTTTACTTCAAGGGAAAATCCAGGTGGAACGAGGCTAAACATTGAACTAATGGTGCCGCGGAGGAGATGGTGTGATGTTGTGCTCCGCAGATTGCAGTTGGAGTGGTATTTCAGATTTGCTCCTCCAGCTCCTGGCGCTTCTCCACCCAGTAAGGAGCTTGGCAGGTTGATCGCAATTCTCCTCGTTAGCAACTGATTCAGAGCGATCGTGTGAGCTTTACGCAGGCGTGGGTTGGCCATGACCAGTCAGTGAGAGCCAAGGTGGATCAACCTGCGAACGCACGACCAAATTGTATCCATGCATATGCATAGTGGACAGATAAGGGGATTTTTTTTTAGTGAGCCGAAGAAGACAAAAGTGCCAGTTGTCGGTCATGTGTACCAATTGAGTCAAGTCTAGACCTCTTGGTGTCACTGTCGAGCGAGTCATCCCTGGCAGCGCAGCGGCAACGTGGCCTAAATAAAAATGTTCGAGGACGCGGCGAGTGGATGGTTACTGGCTTCCTCGTGCTCGTGATATCGCGTCAGTGTTGATATTGGTAATAATAATATCGTTCTGTATGTATGTGTGGGGGGTGGATCAAGTTATCAAGTGGGCCATCAGTTGCATCACAACGAGATGGTTGTCGTGTGGATGGCGGGAGATGCCGGGCTGCGAGGCCCGCCCTTTCTCCTCTTCTTCAGCCTCCCACCGTCTCGTGTGGTCTCTTCTTTCCCCCTTGTCTCGTCCCCCCTCCTCTCTTCCCCTTCGCTCTCTCTCTGTCTCTCTCCTCTTATCTCTTCTACATTCTGCAACTACATCCACATTAATTTCTCTATTTCTTACATTTGTCAGTTCCGTTCTGTGCTCTCTTTCCCCTTTGTTCCATGCGCGCTTGCCCTGCTCACTGACCACAACTCGTACAGCTCACCTTCTTCAAGCGTTCTTGGCCTCCTGCCTCTTTTCTTCTCGACCCTTGCTGTCTACTCGCCTCGATCGTCTGCATCCATGTCTAGCAACCGTGCCTCGCTCCTCTCTGGCCTTCGCACCGGAGGCCCAAGATCCATCTCTTCTGGAAACTACGTGCCCCAGACCGCTGCTCCCGGCGCCCAGTTCGCCCTTCCTTCTGCTCAATACCACTCTTCCATCGCATATGACCACGAGGTTGGATCATATGCCGATGCCCCTGGCGTTCCCATGACGGCGCCTGCCCAAGACGCCACGTTGGCCAACCTTCAGCAACAGCAGCAGGCTCAACTCCTGCTCCTCCAAGCCCAGGCGCTACAGAATTCTGTCATGCCCAACTCCGCCGCTTTTGGCTACCAGCAGTCTGGCATGACCATGGAGCAACAACAGGCACTTCAGCTCCAGTTTGAAGTCTACAAGATGCAGGTATGCAGCCCATTTGCCTAAGCTGAGGAACCTGTTTCCTAACGCAAGAATCAACTAACAACCATCTCGACGTTGTGTAGGCTATGCACCAGCAGCAACAGCAACTCCAGGCACAAGTCCTGCAGGAGGTTCAGAGACAAATGATCCTCCAGCAAACCGTCCAGCAGGCACCCCGCCGTCGTCCTTCTGAACCGATGACTGCAAGCCCTTACACCTCGTCATTCTCTATGGGCCCCAAGGGCCGCGCCGTTTCCGGTGCTGCGGATGGATCCATGACTGCCGGCCTCGACGGTCGCTTTCCTGCTTCCTCCAAGCTCAACCCCAATGCTGCCTCGTTCCAAATCCCTGGCACTGAAGCTCCCGCTAATGTTAGCAACAACGCCACCGCGTCAGCGAACTGGCGTACCGCTGAGCGCGTACAGCCCCCCATGCCAGCCACGCCTGGCTTCAATGGGGTACTGAGCGGTGGCACTTCATTGGGCGTCACTGGATCACCCGCTGCACCATCGCCAGCCAAGCACAATCTTGCTACTTCATGGCGTCGCCCTTCTGTCCCCGTGAAGCCTATCGCCGAGCGCGATGACTCGAGGACTCCGTCCCCATCGCAGTCAGTCGCTTCCTCGCCTCCCCCGACGGTGTTCGTATCCACACCAGAGGAGACCAGCCCAACGACGTCCCGCAGCGTCTCTCCCCCCATGCAGGCTCCTGCGGTGATCGGGGCCAGGCCCAAACCCTTACTTCAGTTGAGCAGTGCCGCTATCCGGGAGAGGTCGTTCGATTTGGACAATGGCTTGCCCCTCAGCCCTACGTCTCCCACTGGATCTTCGGGCCAGTCCCCCGCGCGTGAGGAAGCTGCTCGCCGTCTCTACGAAGGCTTGGGCATCGGGCGTCCCATTGCAGCCGTCGCAGCGCCCACTCCCGCTCAGGCTCCCGAAGCGCCCCGTCAGGTCTCACAAGTCACGCGCCAGCCGCTCGGGCCCCCGTGCGAGGTGGAGTCTCTCGGCGATCGCAACTTTGCGAGCCGCTCCGAGGCTGCGCGCATGCGCAAGATGAACTTGAACGTGTTAGCAGGCGCGCGCAACCGCCGCATGTCAGCGATGATTGAGGTAGAAGCCTACTGAGCAAGCTGCTGCTTCTCGAGTCCAAGCAGTTGGCGAGGAGTGTTGTTGAAGATTATGAGACACGATGAGCCATGGCGAGAGAGAGTATTTCGTCGGATGTTGACGTCTATCTCGCATCGTCCATCTGTCGTTTCTTTGATTTCGAGAGAGAGCCTCACCCCACTATTTCACCCATAAACATAAACCCACACATATCAGAGACTCTGTGTCTCGCGACTTTACACCTTTTTCTCCCGCGCACTGCATTGCAGCAGACAGAACCACTGGGGATCAGGTTCATCCCCACCCCCTCCCACAACGTGCCAGTCACGGCCCATATATCACCATACTTTTTCACATTCTGCATCCTGTATATCTGTGTGCCTCTCGGACGGACTTTTCCAGTAGTAACACTTGTGCTCCGTCATTACTTTCATTTCGACCCATTCCTTTTCCCTTTTTTTTCACTTTGCTCGGCTTTGCTGTAGCCCTCTTTTGTATCTCCAACGCTCTCAAACTACCCACATATCATCATATGTTCTTTCTCAGCTGTTTTCCTTTGGTCACTTGGCGTCGTTTCCCAATCTGATTCTATTAAGATGTATGTCACTCCAGCGCGATTGAGATGTCTCATGTGCGTCCCTAGCAAGCTGGTTGTATGGAATGTTTCATCCTGCGTGAATAATCGCTTGTGCTGTGGATGCATTTGTTCATAGGTTTCAAGATGGTAGCAAGACATTATGCGGGCGCGATTGCACCAGCGGGGATAATAGGTAGGAACGCTGGATTGTTGAACTAATACTAAGGACGGATATCCATCGTGGTCGGTTCACTCAGCAGTTTTAGAGTCAGGCTTCTTGAATGAATAGGTTCAGAAAGGAGAGGGGAAAGCGTCCGGCGCTAGTATCCACGACCACGCCCACTACGGACAAAGTGAGTACAATGCGATGGGTTCATTAGGAGAAGCAAAATCTCGATAAATTTAGGAGAACGTACCGGCCGCGCCCTCGATATGGCGCATAGTGGTTGCCACCACCACGATAACCGCCGCGATAACCGCCCCTCCCTCGACCCCGCCCACGGAGCATGAATGAGGGGATATTGGTACGCTTCTCAGTGACCTAGTGGAGTCGGAGAGGTCGGATTAACATGGAGATACTATTATTGAACGAGAACACGTAGACAGACCTTGATCAAGCGCCCTCGAAAAAGCGACTCGTTCAGGACCATAGCATGTTGGACAAAGAGAGGATCCGAGAATTCGACATAGGCAAAGCTAGCGTGAGCAAGTGATTGTTAGGTATGAGCAACTCATTCGGGAAACCGGCTTGTGTGAATCGCACTTACCCTTTGGGATGCCCAGTAAACTTGTCGCAAAGGATGGTCACTCGGTTGATAGAGCCGCAGCTTTGGAAGTGGGCCTGTATCTCCTCAGGAGTAGCGGCATAGTCCACCTGAGTAGGGTCCGTTTATAGTGGCACATCAGGCAAAAATAGGAAAGTCCAAGACATGCAACATGACATGGTTAAGTGGTGACATATCCGAGTCAGCGACGTCCAAACCATCAGCAGGAATACGGACTCACGTTCCCAACGTATATGCTCCGAGCGTCAACGAGAGCAGGGTCTTCCTCCATGTTCTCATCCTCATTCACGTCACCAGTTGGCGCTCCTCTCGGAGTTGCAGAGGAAGCAGGCTCATCTCGAGCAGCGTTGTTGTTCTCTGCCTCTTCCGTAAAATCCCTCAGTTTCTGAGCCTCCTCTTCCATTTCCTAGAAATCAATCCATGGCATGAATATTCAATTGGAATGCACGTCAACTTTTTGGAACTGCTCACGTACCTTCACCCGGCGGCGCATGAGCTCGATGTCCTCCTGTGCATGTGAAGGGGCGAATTGCCAACTCAGTACCAATTTTAAGACACTTAATGATGCTGGCAACACAGAACTACTGACCTCATCTTCGACGACGGGCTCGGCAGGATTCTTTGGTGAGCTCATCTCCCTCTCGTTTGCTCAAGTCAGTCACGTGACAGACCGCGGGAATTGGCAGTGCAATATAGACTCATGCTCTCTACTGCTTCACGCTCCTTTGGTCGAACCCACCGACACCATGCAGGTATTGGAACTGGCCGAATAAGGCCTCTGGTATTTGCTTTCCACACACGTGGTCACGGAAATTCTGCCGTGGCACGTAATAGCAAGGAGCCAACTGCTACTAGTGCTCCTGCTGCTGTTCAATCCACCTACTCTTCAGCCGCAAAGCTCTCTCCGCTACCCGCTAATGCGCCGTCTTGGCTTTCACATGTCCCTCAGTCAGCAAAGCCTTATCTTATGCTGGCAAGGCTTGACAAACCCATTGGAACGTTGCTTCTTTATTACCCATGCAGTATGTATCGCACAACATGAGCAATAAACCTTTCACTTCCGAACTATGTGCAAGAGGCTTCGATGATTGAAAACGTTTTCTCTTCTTCGGTCGTGCTTAGCCTGGGGCCTCTTGATGTCATCTTACGCCCTTCATTCCGCCCCTTTGGTCCCTCTCTGGTATTTGACACTCTTTGGGACGGGAGCGTTCATCATGCGGGGTGCGGGCTGCACAATCAATGATCTGTGGGACCGCGACTTGGACCGTGCTGTGGGTTCGTACCAAAAACTCCCCTTCTGCTGTGCATCCATTCCTTGGCGCTACGTAAAAAAAAAAACTCTTCAAGATGACAACGTTGACCAATTGTTTTATGCTGCGCGTTTCCCAATTTCACAGCTCGTACGAGAGACAGGCCGCTAGCGAGTGGGGCCATAACCCCGGGCCAAGCGATCGCCTTTCTTGGCGGCCAGTTGACACTTGGGCTTGGGGTCTTGACACAACTCAACTGGTATAGGTACGTTTTGGCGAGGCTTTTGTTTATTTTGATTTGGAGACCGCTGTTCTTTGTCTGATCGCCTTTTGGGACCGTGTGATGGGAAACTGCACCGCGGATTTCCGAACATGGTGTTTTGTTTGCATAGCATTTGGCTGGGAGCGTCGTCATTATCGCTAGTCGGAATTTATCCTTTAATGAAACGGGTCACCTATTGGCCGCAGTTCGTCCTCGGTGCGTGGCTGGCTTAATGTCTCAATACCACGGGGACGTCCGTGTGAGAGAGTCCTCGGACACATGGGCGCGCCCCATGGTCGTAATGTAGTGGCCGAAATGGTGCTGATACATCCCGATTGCCTCGTATCAACGAATGTTCTAGGCCTTGCGTTCAACTGGGGCACACTGCTGGGCTGGTCAGCTTTGGCCGGCGTCGTCAATTGGCAGGTGTGCCTTCCCCTATACGCCGGCAGTATTTGCTGGACGATCGTCTATGATACAATTTACGCCCATCAGGTAAGCATGGTGGTAGTTGTCATCATCAGCACCATCATCATATGAGTCGCCGCCGCCATTTGTGTGTCGAGCGCTACCTTTCGGCAACCCACGTTAATGTCTCTCGCTACATCTCGCCCTCTGTTCTTCCCTTTTGCTTCCTTTGCTGCTTTCATTTTGATGATTGTTGTTCTCCAACTGAAACTGACCAGCCGCTCCTCTCTCCCTCTTCGCCGGGTCGGTAGGATAAGGCCGACGATGGGCCAGCTGGGATCCGTTCGACGGCGCTACTCTTTGGGGATCAGACGCGTCCTATTCTGACGGGCTTCTCAGCGGCCTCGATGAGCTTGTTGAGCTACGCGGGGTATCTGAATGGTCAGGGGCTTCTTTTCCACGCTGCTGTCGGGGCTTCGGCGGTTGAGATGCTCAGGATTGTTTGGAGCACTGATTATGAAAGTCGAGAGAGTTGCTGGAAGGGGTTTGTCGGCTGTGGACGGGCAGGGCTCCTCGTCTCGCTTGGATTAGGGGTCGATTATGGGATATCCAAGTTTTCCGAGTGAGTCGGACTTGCGCCAATTTCTTTTAATTGTTGCCTCGCTGCTTCTGTTCTGGCTCGTGCGCTGGAACATTTGATGAGCGGCCAGCTTGGATTGTACTGCCATGCAGATACGCGGCGACATTTTTCCCTTTGCTGATCGTCCATCTTATTTGCAGGTCCAGAGTCACTCATGACGGTACAAATGGCAATGATGACTCGGCGGAACTCGCTAACCAAGCTTAATACAATGTCCAATCATTTGAACGGGGGAGGGAGGCACCCAATCTCATCTCATCTCGATGCTCATCTCAGTCTCGGTGGAGTTGATCGCTCTGAGTGGTGCCTTGTCGAAGTCAGCCCATCTCGGGCAGCGCGGATTTGCAATGATGGGAGTGCGCCTCGCTTAGGGAACGATTACGATTTGTGAATGTGGAAGTTATCGGAGTGGGTCGATGATGAAGTGCGAAGACGTGTATAGTGTGAAGCGGAGTATGGGCGAGCATATGCCCCTCAACGCTGTCAATCAGCATGAGGCATTTCATTCTGGCCCATGTTTGCTGTGTGGACGGATCGACTGAAACTGTCAATCAACTCAACTCGATCCTTCTTCTGCTCGATGGAGCTAATGCCGCGCGCAGAGATGTTACGTGTTGTTTCGAAATGCCACGGGCCTGGTCTAAAGGATGCGATGCGCGTCTAAGTTGGTCATCGGACAGTCGAAGGCGGTCAGCGATTGGTTCCCTGGCGAGTTGAAAAGAGGGCATATCACAGATTCCGCAAAGAGACCGCATCATTTTTGATTAGTCCAACGGGCATCTGTGATTCGCATTCACTGCCGACGAAGGACGTGTACATCATACGCACACATCTCTCAGCACACCCTGGGAGATACACGTACAGAAATGCCAAACAGACGAACGGGCTCGAACACACCGCAGAAAATTTTGGGACGGTACCATGCTCCCGGGGTCATCACAAATCCTCATAGAGCGGAGTTACTATACTGGTACGAAGGCTGAGCCAAATATCAACGGGGAGGATCGTTCGGTGGCTGATGGGCTCATAGAGACAATGGAGGCTTGCTGCTCGTTCACTTCGGAGATTGACCCTCCTGCGCCGGTGCTTATTGTTTAGTGAGATCTTCAAGTTGAGAATCCCTTCTCGCTTAGTCCCGATTGACACAATCATTAGTTGCAGAGCACGCTCTCTCTATCTTTTTTTTTTTCTGATGCTGACAGCTGCCAAGTATATTATGCTCAACGAGCAACATCATTATACGTTGTATCGATGGGGGCAATAGTACCCACTACCATGGGAAGGAATAGCAGAAGAAAAACCACAAAGAGGAGGTCGGAGAAACCGTGTTAGATGCCGACGTGGTGGGGGCATCCAGGGATCGAGCGCTGGCAGAGAGACGGGAAGTGACGAAGGGTGGGATTGTGCGATCGTTCGGAGGGAATGGGAGACACGGAGCGGCGGCTGGAGGGAGGGAGAGTAACATAACCCCCATTATGGCACGCTATACTTGCAACCAGGGGGGGTGTGACACGACCTCGGGGTTCGGGAACAGCCCTTGGTCGCGCGCTCCTTTCTGTTCCTTCTTGCGCTCTCGCTCGCCCGGCCTTCATTCGAAATATAGTCAATACGACTCATCATCGTCATCATACCAGGGCAATGCTGTTACAGCCACTTGAATTACGCTGAGAGTCAATCGTTTTCACATGGGCGACAACCTGACTTCTATTACTAGTCCTACTGCTAACCTGGAGGAGATATATGTATATATCCCCTCAGCCGCCTCCCTAAATACTACCTCTGCTCCCTCGGACTCGCACCGTTTCCCTTTCCCCCCTTGCCTGGCCTAGCCTAGCTACTGCCTACCTCCCCACTCTTGGCCGTCGTCCGCTTCTGCTCTTCTATACATCGACGACTACACTTCCACACTCTCTCTCTTTCTTTCTCTGTCTGCTGCAGTTGGTCTGTAAATGGCCGACGTTGACCACCCAGAGTTCCCAGTCCGCCTTCCTCTCCAACGCCGTCGTGTCTGGCGCGCATGTGAAGCCTGCCGTCGCAAAAAGATCAAGTGTGATGGCTTAGAACCAACCTGCTCCCAGTGCCAGGCATCCTCCTCTTCGTCTTGCACTTGGGTTCAAACCAAAGATCGTGCCGCTCTCAGTCGCCAGTACGCACCTTAACTAGCTTCTCTCTTTTTTGTGATTCATATGGCTCATTCCTGATGGACAATAATATTCTATTCCCCTCCTTCTCATCTTTGAAGCTATGTCCAAGAGCTAGAAGCACGACTCATCCAAATGCAGGGCCTGCTGACCCAAGTCGGCTCAGGATCGGACACTGCTACGACAGCTGCCTCTTCTTCAACAACAACGAGCGCCACAGGATTAGCCAAGCCGGGAGTCTCCGTAGCCGGCACTGAATCTATTGCCAACGTTAATACGGTTAATGCCCATAATCCCCGCGCATCAACCAGTTCGCCCAAGCCGCCACCGGCCACTCAATCGGGGGCCAGGTCTGCCACTGCTGCGCCTACCACCGCCGATCTCCAGCACGACACTCGCGAGCCCGAACTCTTTGGTCAGCTCGCCCTAGACCACAATGGCCACCTGAGGTGGATCGGCGGGTCCTCCGCCATGACCCTCGTCGACGCCTTCCGCAACATCACCAAACAATCCACGCGCCCAGCGTCCTTCCCCGGAGCCACAACAAGCATTCTCGGCGCTGCTAGCCAGTCCAACTCGAATGCACGGAATCTCTACTTCCCTCCCATACTGCGCTCCGATGTCCGCGCACTCCCAGGACCAGAGCAGGCCGAGTTCCCACCTCGCGATCTTGCCGACAAGCTCGTGCGTATCCCAACCCGTCTTCTTTCTCTCCTCTCGTTCTTTTCCGTCGGCGGTAGATGGTATATTCTTTTCTGACACACGTCCGATCACCTCGGTCACTGCCGTGATATAGGTCGCGGCTTACTTTACCCATTTCCACCACACCCTCCCGGTCGTCGACTCTACCGCCTTTCTCTCACAGTACCGGCGTCTAATGGATGAACGGAGAATCGCGTCCCCGTCTGAGATTGGCTTTGCCATCGTCGTCTTTTCAGTCTTTGCATGTGCAGCTCGCTTTGTCAACGATCCCAGGCTCGCCCCCGAGGATCCCGAGCACCCCGAGGGCGGGATGGCTGCCATCTATTACGAGCGGTGAGTGGCGACACTGGAGCCCGACCTCCTAGAACTCACTCCTAACCATCGCCTGTTCCTTCCCTTTTAATCATGTCGCATGCAGTGCAATGGTGTTATACTACATCGGGCACAATGTGACGCAGCTGGCTCACGTGCAAGCGTTTGTCCTCCTTGCGTCCTTTTTGGCATCAATCAATTCGTTGCCACAAGCCTGGCTGCTGTGCGGTCAAGCCGTGCGGACTGCTCAAGACTTGGGCCTTCACGTGAGTCCCAATCACACATCACCGTTCGATGCGTCCCGCCAGATTCTCACACTTTGCATCTGAATTCGCTTGCACACTCTCGCCTGCCTGCCTTTTGTTTCTTTGCCTTATATAGCGCTCGCCCCAACACTTGCATTTGACTCCCATCGACAAGGAGACCCGGCGAAAGGTCTGGTGGTGTGTCTATGGCCTTGATCGCATGTTAGCCGTCGCACTCGGCCGCCCGTTGGGCATCGACGATGCCGACTGCGACGTTGAGCTACCTCTTGACATTGATGATGTAGCTCTCCCGAAATACTTCGCCTCTGTTCATGCGAAGGGTGCTCATTCCACCCCAGCGCCGCCACCATCATCGGCGCCGGCCCCGCCCGCGGAGGCGCACTCACCTACCACCTCACTCATGAAAGGCTTCAATGCCCTCACATGCCTCTGGAAGATCGCCGGTCAGGTTCTACGCTCCGTCTACGCTCTTGACAAATGCAAGGGCAACCTCGAGCAAGACAAGATGGCCGAACTCCAAGCTTCGGTTGATCGCTTGGATAAGGCCCTGACGGAATGGTGTGATAAGCTCCCCACTCCATTCAAATCCAACCCCCAGACATCACAACAAGTCTCTCTTGGCGCAATCTTATGTTCCTGTGAGTTATTATTTGTATATATTGTGACTCCCTCGCAGCCACACCACTCACTTTTTTGCATAAACCTTACACGCGCACCTTCTTGACGTACAGGCTACTATGCGATCACCGTCACGCTCCACCGAAACTTCATCCCCACCTCAATCAATGCTCCACAAGTCCCCCGTTCATCCTCCGTGGCTAAAGTCGTGACGGCCTCTCGCTCATGCATATTCCTGGCCCAATCCATCAAAGATGTTATCCCCTCGTCCCATTGGCTGGCCTTCTTCAGCCAGTATTTGTTCAGCTCCGCCATCATTATCCTGCTCTGCATCATGCACGCCACTGATCAGAGTGCGGTGACAACAGCAATGTCCGAGGTAAACACGGCCATTGAGTGCCTGGGCTCGCTTGAGGCGCTATGGCCTGGCGCTAAGAAGTGTCGTGAAATCCTCAAGGAATTGGCGGACCTCACAAACGTGCGCCTTCAAGATGGCCTCACTTCTGTGTCTGTGCCCCTCATGCCCGCAAGGGATATCGTGGTGATGGATGGTAACACGATTCGATCGCCTGGACGCCACCTGGGACCTCCTCAACAGATTGCATTAAGCCCCGCCCCCGCCTCTTCAGTTTTGCCTACCTCAGGTACGCTTCTTTTCATTTTTGCTAATTGACATCTCGTTTCTTGCTCTTTTGGCTCGCCATCACCGCTCACTTTGCCGCAATACTTTAATTCATCTTATGATACAGGAGTGACCACGCGCCGGAAGCGAACCATTGAAGACGTAGCAGCTTCTGATTATCCTCAATACTCGTCTCTATCAGGGAGACTATTCAGTGACACAACAATGATGCCCCCACCATCATCTCCCGCTACCTCCATTTCCTCTTATGGGCGACCCAGGGCATCTACATCCTCGTCTGCGATTGCTAGCCCCTCTACCATGTTTGGCTATCGTACGCAATTGGGCACAGACGAGTCGATTGCCGAGCCTTCTACAACTGCATCGTATTCCTTGTCCTTGCCCACCTCCTCTCCTGTAGCCCAGACTTGGAGCACCCCTAGGTCTTCAATGAGCACGCTCCATGGCGCTGATATGGGTATCCCAGCCCTCGATCTCACCGCTCTCTCCCCTGCCGCTCAAAATCCTTTCGCCATCTCATATGGAACTCCCTCATCAACGTCTGGCGTCGCCCCCATCTCGATTGATTCGGCTTATCTTCCCGCGTTTGCTTTCTCGACGATGACTGGCGGCAGCGCTGACGAGGCTCTTCCCGCTCCTTCCCCATCTCAGTTCGACCTGTCGGATCTGCCCTTCTCTGGAATGGACTTTCTGCAGTCGCTAGGAAGTTTGGATGCCTCGTCAGCCGGTGTCACTACAGAGCAAAACGAAGCGCTATGGGCGCAGCTGGGAGCCTCCCCATTCCGAGTCGCCCCTGACCTTCCGTTTGGCGTGATGGAGAGCAATACCACCACCACATCATAAATGCCCTTGCTGGCTTGGAATTGTCACTGGCTTGGAATGTTGTTTTCTTTTCTATCTTTCCTTATTGAACGTTCGTCTACTCTTACTGCCCCCATGTATTTTTTCCCCCTTTTTTCGCCTTATTTTGGCTCTCTGTCCTACGCCATCCGATCCCAACACTCCATTTTAACGACAAATTTTCATTAACGTAACTATCTGTATCACTAGTACCTGGAGGGTCTTCCACTTGCCTTCTTTCCATCTCTCTCACTCTCTTTTTTTTCTGTGTTCTTTGTAGTGTCTTGATAGGACATCGAATTGATGCATTCATTCCCTGCGGTGCGCAAATCTGACAGGCGTGAATGCGGAGAGAGTTAAGAGTCTGTTCGGCTCCACTTGATTATCGCCCAATTCAATAGCTTTGTACTCAGTTCTTATTATGAGTATAGGAAAAGTCATTCCCGAGAGTATTCAGGAAATATACAACCCCAGCAGAATTGGCGATTTTATATCAGTCAACTGGTCAGGTGTACACTATGCTGGTCACTCAAAAATATCATAAGGAGAATCATAGAGAATAATTACGGGCCAAACGTACCACCTTTCTGTCAGCGTTATGTGTTTCTCTACAACACTCGACAACGTCCCCGCGCTGGAAGTCCAGCGTGACGCCTTAGGACTCGAAGGTCAATAAATCATTGATTTGGACCCGAAAACATTAGCTCCATAGCAGCCCATGGCCTCTCGATATGAGCATCGGTGTCACCAAGCGCGCAAAGCGCAGGAAGCCGAGATTCGACTCTTTCAAGGCCTCAGGCTGTCTGTCTAGCAACAGCAGTAATAACGCCGATGGCAGATCTAATCCAATAACAGTACAGTATCCGAAGTCTCCAATAATGATCAAGAGGTTAACAGTGTATGCTGCTGGGCAGGAATATCTTTGACGGTCTGCTCGTTCTTACGAACATTCATGGTACATGAAACACTGATGAGATCACTCGCTCGAGGCAGGCTTGCTCCACCTCGGAAAACGTGCCCTCCAAACGACTCACATAGTTGAATAATGGCGCCCGATAGCAGCGGGGTACCCTCTCACTTCGATAGCTTGGTTACTTTTTGCAACATGCTGTTCGAATCCCGCGTTTGTGACTTTAAGACGCGATGTAGCCTTTCTATCATTCAACCTAGAAATTTTATCAAAAATAATTTTCGGTTGAGAGGCAAGCAACGTAAGTGAGAACAAGCAGCAAAAACATAAGGATTGGAATATGCTGGACACGAGAGGGCGAAATGCATAAAAGAGAGCGTGAAAGTAAGATCGATGGCGGCCCTGTAGGCCATTGGAAGTGCCAGCCAGAGACGATACGATACATGCATTAGAGGTGCAAGGTGAGCAAATGCCGACGGCTCGAGCGTTGGAGCTATCATAGCTCGCACGATACCCACCATCAGAGCATTGCTCCCCCTCAGCTATCTGAATGCCAGTATTATCAATAACGAAGCGCTCATTGCCATTACTCATGCCCATCCTGGTGTCCTTACGATCAGGCACAAGTGTGATAATGGCAGCTGGCAACCTGACAATAACAACACGTTCTGACAGTTTCCTGGAGTAAAGACTGACTGTGGGGCGTTCGCCATCAGGGGCAGTTACTTGCCCTATATTGGTGCCCGCTTGGAAGGTTTTGACTAGATTAAGCAACACGTTCGGAGCATCCACGTTACGACTGCTAAATCGCAGAGATAGTGTCAGTAGCAAGATTGTTTGTAGCTGCATGATAGCCTCAAACCAGGCTCCGGCGAGCAACGCGCAGGGTCGGAGCAGCCAAAATACATTGCAACACACTCACTGAGTTCGGGGGTACTGGCACAACAGTGCGGCCCATGAGTCGTGAATAACTCATATGCTGGTACCTCGGCTTCGGGCAGCTCACAAACTACGCACAGCTGGACCAACGCCGTCCCAGCAGCGATGGGACATCAGAAATAAAAACGAGCCATGATGCGCCTGGAAAGGATCAGTCTGGGGGTTTAGGTAGCAACATGCGGAAGAACGGAGGCGCCAGCCCTTGGGAGTGACGAGCAGATAATTGGGTTCTAATGAAGGTTCCAGCGTTATGGCAGCATTCACAGGCACAGATACCAACCAATCCGAGGGATATAGTTGGCAACGGATGGTCAAAGCGCATTTCGATTCTAGAGCCTCTCAATGTTGCCAATGCGTATCGCTGGGATTCGGGAGATGTACGTCTGGTCAGACTTTCTCGGTGCTGCGTACTCATGACTGATGTGAGATTTCGAGTGATTTGTACGCCAAGAATTGCAACAAGGTGATTACATGCGAATAAACAATGAGGACCATATTAAGACACAAGACTGGGAATGGAGCTGGAGAGCCGACCCAAGAAAGCAGTGTTGCCCGGACCCTCGGTCAGAGCCAACCAGATGGAAAGAATCTAGCGAGAAGCAGAATACATGGTGTTGGCGCTACGCTGCATAAGCTCGCGGAGTGGACCAAGTAAGCGAGTGAAGGCATCAGCATCAAGTACAGCGACTTTGAGTTTTGGTTGGCCAGGCCTGACGACGGCTCGAATCGTTGCCGCTCGTGGTGCTTGGTGTAACAGTGCCAATTCTATATGAACAAAAACGGGTAGAAATAAAGGGGTCGGGTTGATTATCCTCTTTGGCAGACAGGGCATTGGACAAGCATACCTCCGAAATAATCTCCCCGCTGGTACGACTTGACCATCCGATCAACAAGCTCATTTTTTTCGTTTCTCATTTGTTTTAGGGCCTCAGCCTCACCCTCTTCAACGATGAAGAATTCGCGACCCTTTTCACCTTCTTTGATGACAACATCCTCGTTGTCATACTCCCGTGGCTGCAGCACATCTGCAAGTTTTGCCCTTTCCACATCGTTCAAGCTTTCGAGCAGAGGAACGGAACGGAGGAATTCTTCGTACGATCGGCGTGTAG
Organism: Clavulina sp. PMI_390; assembly: GCA_015039315.1. Taxonomy (NCBI): domain Eukaryota; kingdom Fungi; phylum Basidiomycota; class Agaricomycetes; order Cantharellales; family Hydnaceae; genus Clavulina; species Clavulina sp. PMI_390. The sequence goes on from WIDE01000039.1 coordinate 270,476, forward strand.
CTGCATTGATATTGAGCAGAATCGTCTGGAATGTAACACGGTCGAGAGCCCAAAGAGTGCATTGTGAGGTTGCGATAACAGTCGCGGCACGTTTGGCGTAGTACATGAGTGCCAGTTCGCCAAAGGTTCCACCGCGTTCGTATGAGAACACTTTCTTGCCAAACTTGGGATGCCAGTCAGCTGTGGCGGTCTGGGTGGGTGATACTGCTGCCGGCTCGTCCTCGCCACGCTTGAACACATCAAGGGTACCAGAATCGACGACGTAGAAGAAATCACCATCGTCACCTTGCGCGATGACTACGGAGCCCTCGCTGAACTGCATCTCCTTCATGGCCCCCAGGACGGCTTTACGGCGCTTATTATCGAGTTTTTGAAACAGAAAAGCATCATGAATAGCATCCTCGAGCCTGCTTATCTGATCGGGTGATTTAGGAAAGTAGGGGGGAGGGTGGGCGATGCCTGATGCAGGAGAGAGTGATTCGCCCGAGACGGATGTTCGCCTGCCGAGGGCAGATGGGGATAAGCCGGGCACAGACAGTGTTCCCAATGGAGCCGAGCTTGGTAGGCCATGGGGGCGGGGATTGAAGGCTGATGGAGAGTCTCCATCGTCTTCCTCTTTTATAGCGCTGAAGCTACGCGCATGTTTGAGTGAGCGATGGGCACCACCTCCATTCACGACGCCATTATTTGTCAAGGCTGCGTTTCCGGGTAGGTTCAGAAATCCGAAAGGAGACGAGGCGCTGACACGTCGAGCAGGGATGGCTGTAGCAGGGGCAAGAGCGGAGTTGGGTGGGACATCGTCTGCATGATAAGGCGATCAGCGGGAACGACTGGGATTCAGATCGAAAGAGGTTTAACGCACCAAGAGGTCCAATGGCTGGAGGGCCAGCAGGCACAACATGGGAGGGGGGAACCGCAGGAGGAAGAGAGCCGTTGATGGCAGGGGAGGAAGAAGGGGCGAGCTGAGAGACTCGACGCTGGTCACGGAAGAGGTTGTCAGGTGCAGAGTGGCCTCTAACGACACGCGCGCCAGCCGCAGGAATGGGAGGTGTGGATGTGGAAGCATTCGTGACAGCACTCGAGTCGAAAATATCTCGAATGCGCACACGTTGTTCGCGAAGGCGGGTGTTGAACCAGTCGGCACAGAACTGGAGCGCGTCGCGGGGTTGGGCGCGATTCACGTCGCGAGTGAGATCGGCGAGCAACAGCTCAAATGTTGACACACTTGACGCGCCGTTCATCGCAACCAGCAGAGATGGTCCTTAGCGCAAAGAGTACAATCTTTATATAGATTGGGGAAGGGAGAGGTCGAGAGCGCGCGATTGCAGGGTAGCGAGGTCGTTGTAGTCCTCAAACCTGTGGTGTGGTGTTGAGCGTTCGGAACCGAGTGGTGTTCCTCCTCAACTCCTCTTTGGAGCGAGGAAGACATACAAATTTCGCTCCCACGAGTCTTTGTCGGCAGGGTAACCGTGGAGAAACAACAGGGGTCAGAGGCCCTGGCTTGAGTAACCATGACTATCCTCCGCCTTTCTTCGCCTGTTCAAAGGGCTTGCAGTCGTTCGGCCCAGAAAGGCAACTACCGGCTCCGACGGGAGTATGCCGCCCAGTACATTGGGCGGAGTGCAATGTCGAGCTCGAGCTCAAATGTCGTATCTGCTTACTTTGCAATCTGGTACATATCTTTTTCGCCGCGCCACATTATCTATTTTCTCATATCCTGGCTAGTTTCCCATCCTTCACGTACTATGTTACAACTTTGTCTTGCACCATTGGACGCCGCTCAGTACCCAATCATAGCCCTGACGCCGTCCCTGTCCATGTCGATATCGACCTTGGCCCCCTAAAGAGTGTCTCAAGGCTGCATGCTCGTATAGAGTACGACGAAGACTCGGACTGCTTTGTTATCTGCATCCTTGGACGAAATGGCGCCTGGATTGATGGTGTCTGGGCTAGGAGTGGCTCGCGCGTTCCTTTAGGCACAAAGTACGTCCTTGCCCATTTATATGATCCACAATCATCTCCCGTTTTCCTTATGTCCTTTTTCTGACACCTAGAACAAGCATTCAGATTGCCTCGCGCACGTTTCAATTCTTGCTCGCCACTCCATCTCACCCTCCTCCAGCCGACTCTGGACTCGAGCTCTCCCCTACTCCCTCAGTCGTCGATATCGTCGAAGCAGAGTCCTCGCTTCGTGAGCAACTTACCCCTGCGCCGCCATCACTCTCTCTCTCTTCCCTTTGCTGCCATGCGATCGATGCTGCTGGTGGCAAAGCTACACTGGGACAGATTAGACGCTGGTTGATTGCTGAATATGAGTGGTACAGGATCAATGAAGGTTGGCAGGTGTGTGATTTACGCGTCCTATTTCCGTATGACAGCTGAGCTTGGTCTGTCGCATTGACCCCTTTATTCGATCCTTTGCCCTCTTAGCCTACTGTCCGACAACTTTTGACGACCGACCCGCTCTTCTACAAGGCTAAACGCGAGAAAACCTACAAAGGGAAAGACTCTCTCTACTCCTATCGCTCCTCCGCGAGCAAGCCGACATCGACGAAAGCGCCGACTCATCGTTCAATGCAAACCCCTCAGGACAATTCTGATACACGTATTAATCCTGAGGGCAATGATCTGGATGTCGAAGTTGCCGACGATGATCCTCCGCCATTTGCCGGAAAACGCCCTCTTGTCAGACAATCATCCTCAACGTCTACAAATGTTCGACCAGTCAAGAAACCAAAGCTTTCCCAAAAGGTCCCCCGTCGATCTTTGCTGGATGCTGCACATCTTCCTGCTTCTTCAGCTACTCCGGATTCTATTTCCCCTTCTGTTCCCGTTTCTATCCCCAATCTTGCATCCAAATCTTCTGGCTCATTGGCATCTGCTTCCACGGCGATGACTTCGACGACTCCTCATCCTTCCTCCACCCCGAATCCAACTGCGCCGTCATTGAGCCTTGAGGAACGTCGCCGAAACCGTCGCCGAACTGAGCTTGAGGAGACTATACAAGCTGCACTTCAAGAGCGAGCAGCAGCCGTACCTCCTTCGGAAATGAACCGAGTCATCGGCGTTCCTGTCCGTATCGATACTCCACTCCCAGCAGGCGCTCCGTTGGACGAGAAGAAGAAGCCTCTTGAGCTTCTCCGAGGCGAGATCGTGCTAAGCCCCAAGCATTTCTCCCACGTCTCACCAGAGCAACTCCAACTCTTGCGACGGCTGGATTTACCGGTTGTGCTTGGGATACTGCAGAAGGAGGTTAAGAAGGCTTATATTGAAGAGTTGAGAGCAAAGAAGGCCAAGGAGGCCAGGGAAGCGAAGGCAAAGGCACCATTGAGTGCTACATCAATAGTCAGGGATGCCTCCGCACCCTCATAGTTGCTGGCCTTGTCTTCGCATATCATATATCTGTAGATGCATAGTGATTAGGTAGAGCCAGCGGTCACAGTCTCGATGTGAAGTGCTCAATCGGGACCTCGATTCGCGAATTTATTTTTGGCGTCTTAGCGTTTCCTTTTTCTCACCAGTTGCTTCTTTCTCTGACAATTGCGGAGCAACTTTTAACATGCAAGTCAAATAAATTCATCCCAGAACCACACAGGGCCAGAGCGCCAATAAGTGACGCTGAATGTTGCCTTGATCCATTCTTAAGGAGGTTAACGTGAAAAAAAAAAAAAAAAAAAATGTATCAGCCGAAACGCATCACAATGTATACGTTCTCAGTACATGTGCTTGCGGGCTACATGTGAATTATGGAGGCGAGTACAGATGTGGAAAGGACGTGAGAGCACACCAACACTGCAGGGGTCTGGAAACTTGCCTGCTATGCCTAGTGGGGCCTCGTTACTGGGCGAAATCATTCATATCTATTGGTAGTTTTTTTAGTATCCAATTATGGCATCAAATTCCGAGTCATGTGGAAGAACCGATCAACATTCATGTCAAAACTTGCACGTCTGCGACCCTACTCACGGAATTTCGAAGGTGTCAACACAGTAAGGGACAGGGAGCAAGGCGGAGTTGGAGGTCTGACGGCAGGTTAGCATGCGGACTGATTGGGGCAGGATAAAGGGAGTAATCATGATCAAAATAGCATTCACTGTCCTATGTGCAGGTTTACCAATAAATAGGAAGGGAACGAAGAGGCGAAGAGGCAAAAAAACGAAGACTAATCCCAGAAATGTCCCGAAGCGGGCTCACTAGGGAAGGGAGGTGATGGAGAGCATGTATCGAGTAAAATGAATCTAGCAGGTAAGGGACGACGAAGCCACAAAGGTAAAGGTCTGAGGGGGCGCAGTAGCATTCAATAAGCAATCTTAGTATAAAAACGTAGAGGCGAAAAGCTACTCACGACGTCTCCGGCAGAACCGTAATCAGCTTCAAAAGTCGAGGAATCACCGGCCCCATTGAATGTATCCTGGGAATAAATGAGGCTCGCTGGGGCCGTGGTTCCATCAGGGTTAGTCCAAACGACGGCCATGGTGCCATCCGTGGCCACAGTCCAGACTTCGCTTTCTGCAGGCTCGTCAAGGCCATTCGCGTCCGTGTAGCTGTTCTCGGTATTCTCGACACTGCTGTCGGATTGCGCTGTGTTAGTGATGGTGACGTAGTTGGCAGAACCGGTGCCGAGCTGGTTTGACGCATCGTTGCCAAATCCGGCGGTGACACCAAGGTAGGGACTACCAGACGAAGAGATGGCATTGGTGGTGAAGATAGACTGAGCCGTACCCGGTTGGTTGGTGAAGGCGCAGATCTGGAGCACGCTAGCATCACAGCTGGAGGCCACGGTGGTCGTGTACTCGCCGTACTCGTTCAACTCAGTGCTAAGTGATAGCTTGAGTTACGATTACATTCTAAAAGAGAAATACAGGAATTACGCACGACAGATAACCATTGGCGGGTGCAACATTGTCAGGATCACCAGTAGAGCCCACTGTGACTGAGATCACTCCATTGCTATTGAGTATTTTGGTTTAGCTTGACATTGAAAGTTAAGAAGGGAAATTAGTGCGACTGACGTGCACGCGGTGCTGGTTTGTCTCGGGGCATGAGGACCTGAGCGAAAGAGATGAATAAGCCGGGGATTGGATGGAGTGCATGAAGAACAAGCAAGAAAGCTAATACGTACGAGAAGGGTTGAAACGACGGTGGGGCCGAAGGAGAGGAAGGCCAGCGGCCAAACGTTTGGCGTTAGTGTCACGACCAGAGCGTGGGGCAGGGTTCACATGAGAGTTGGCACTGCGCTTCTCATTGTGCGAGGAAGGATTAAGTCTCTTGTGGGCGCCATCGCGACGCGTTGGTGTAGCACCGTCGTGGCCTAGGGCCGATGCAGAGGCAATAAGGGCAGCGAGAGCAATGGCAAAACGCATGGCTGGGAAATGAATGTCTAGGTTTGAAATGAGAGGACTGGTGGTGCTCGCGAAGAGCGACGAGGTGGAACGACCGACGAAAAAGAGGGAGGGAGTGGTGGTTTTGAGACAGAATCGAAGAAGAGAAATAGGAAGAATATTATCTAATCCAGTATCAATAGAAGAAGCGGGCGCTAATGCTACTCGGGTCGTCTTGTTGCCATGGGCACTGGCGAGGCGAGGTGAGTTACCCCTCCGCCGAGGGTCGGTTCCTTGCTGCGGCGACAACAACTTGGCAATCCTTTCCCCGTGCGCCTTGTGATCAAATTTTCTTATCATTGCTCTGCATACCAATAAATAAAACAAGCTTGCACGTACTCCTTGAACCTCTGTATGATTTGCCAGAGGGATTGAGCGGGCGTTGTCACCGTTCGGGGAGAAAAACTGGCTAATTACTGTTCCGACAAGCGGTCATCCGGGTCTGAGACCGCTCAGCCTTGGATGACTATCACAAAAATGGTTTTTTATCGCTAGGTTGGACCATAGGGATGAGGGCTGGGCCAATGGTTGGACAAGCGCACGAGGGTTCTGTGACACCCTTGTTACAGCCGCCTTTCTCGACTCTCGCAGAACAGATGGACCTCGACCTCTGAATGCAGGTGTTCTGATGTATCATATAGCTCCTAAAGAGTGAAATATCCTAATATCTCGCTCTATCTATGTTCTATCCATATCTATGCCCAGCAAAAACCCCTCGGTGGACGCCAACCTGCTGTTGGCGGTTGGCTGCAAGCGTGATGAGACAAATCCTCAAGCTCGGCGCAATCAAGGGCAGCAATCAAGTTCCTCTGACATGACTGGCACTACACCCCCCCTATCCAACATTTCATGTAAGGTAGGCGACATCCACAAGTTACCACATCACGTGACTGATTACGTAATGTTTCAAAATCTTTGGAGGGATCACAAATTTCAGATATGGGGCAAGCGCTGGAGCGCTGCAAGGGGATTAGCACGGAACGCTTAAATAAAGGTTCTCACATAATTTGCATATCTTATTTTGGAGTCACTTGCACTGTAGCTTCCATTGGCGGGTGCAGCGGAGAGTTCGCCGGAGTACCGGTGTGGCTGTGCTGTGAGCACCTTCCTAAAAGGGAAAGCGGCTAGCTCCGGGGCTCGGTACCGCGTTTCAAAACCTTTTTGACTGGGGGCTTCAAATGCCCGAAATCGCAAAAGAATCACTTTTCAACAAGACACTTGAAGAAGTTTATAACGGCCCTGGAAAAGCCTCTCTTGAAAATCTACGACCTACAAATCATAGCCCCGAGCAATCTAAGAACTTTGTAGGTCGCCAAATTTCCCTAAGTTGCGAGTGGCAGGAGGAGTAGGGCGCGGACGTCGGATCACGTGATGTGGTCACTTGTGGATGTCGCCTACCTTACAATCCTCTGCTTAGTTCATCTTAACAACAACTCTGGCATACCATGTATGTTGTGGGCAGCCTCCATGGTATGAGGTTTCATGACTGAGTTGACAGAGGCGCCCCAAAATGTCAGATTGCATCCTACATTCTTGGTCTACCAGAAAGCCAGCATCCTCAGCCAGCTCCGTACATCACATGTGGCGCTCAACAAAATCCTCCACACAAGGCAGTGAACTTGCCCCTGTGTGTCCGCTGGGTACCCAAAACAGTGGAACACTACCTCTTGTATCCGCTTTGACATGGAGCAGCACATCCTACACCTTGATGCAGGTGACATCACCATCCAAAAACTCCTTGAGAAGTGCGGCCCACACCTCATCAAATTCATCCTCTCCTCTGCTTCTCCCATTATTCCTGCCTTGATGACTGAGGCTCATTGCCTTTCCTACCATTCTCTCTAGAGTACATCACACAGAATGAAACACATTTTTTGAGCATGCTCTACATTGGCATGAGGTAGAGTTAGATGGTTGGCTTATATACAACATTTATGGAGGGGCTCAATGGACATCCATTGCACCCAGTTACAGGGGTAGAGTGGTTGATCCAAGGAGGGAGCATGGTCATTGTTGTCAGGAACCAATTTGCCATGTTGTGCATAATGAAACAGGCCTCCACCTTGTTGCTGTGCTACTCACTGAGAGAGCCTCTGGGACCTCAAAGAACATCTTAAAATGATCATTTGGTGTCCCCTTCATGCCTATTCCACCTTCCCAAAGCCTTCCTGTTGTTCTATAGCCTGCTCAGCCAACTGTCTCATGAGTGGCCCATCTTGATGCCATCAGCACATTCTATTAGCCCTTTAGTCTCAACTGTGCTGGAATACTTTTGCTGCATATTAGGACCTCATATTCATCTGTAAGAGGGTGTGCTCTTTTTAGCTCTGTAGGCTTCACTCTGGGCAACATGCTTCTATGCACCATCCTATCCTGCTCCTCTGCCTATTATGCACCTTATTTTCAGTACAAGATCTTTCCCTCAGTATGTGCAGTGAATGCAGCAATTTGCACACCTTCCTGTCAATTACCACTCTGTCACATTTCCTGTGCTATTCTGCCTTTTCCTCAACACACATCATATCAGTGTTGTAGAACTTGTTTGCTTGTGTATTTTGTAGATGTTTGTGCTAGAGGGTCTTTTCCTTAACTCTTCTTAGTTAAGGCTAAGTCCCCAGTGCTATCTAGTGGCCTTAGCAGCTGAGTCTCTATTGAACCTAGGAGATCTCAGATGTGTGTTCCAGTGAGGCTGGACACCCTGGAGTCAGTCCCAATGATGGAGATAGTATTAAAGAATGGCTAAGACAAACCTGGACACCCTGGAGTCAGTCCCAATGGAGATGACTGTAGCAGAGTAGACCGGTTTTGGGATAGAGTCTGAATGGACTCAGGGGAGACTCAGCCGCTAAGGCCACTACTAGATAACACTTGGAGGGGACTTAGCCTTAACTCAGATGGAAGAAGAGTTAAGGAAAAGACCCTCCGGCACAAACATCTATCTACAAAATACCGAACAAGCAAACAAGTTCTACAACACTCCCACTTCACAGAGACTCTGCAGACACAAGTCCAAGCATAG